>JAHXRV010001869.1:0-68952 GCA_019904355.1 Psilocybe tampanensis | reverse complement strand
TCAGTCACCAGGTTGCGCAAATGGCCCGCATCCGCCGAGTATCTGTCATTTCAGATTCTGCGATACCATCCTGATAGACAGAGCTATCGCCTTCTATACATCGCAGAGACGACAGGCTCCGAGACGCAGACCATCATCGTCCAGTTCGCACATGAGTATTCAGTTGAGTTGCATGATTTCTGCGCTGGTCGTGGCCACGCGCCCCGGATCTTGGCCTTTGAACCTCTTCCTGGGGGCTGGAAAGCGATTGCGATGGAATACATTGCCTCCGGTGTCACAATCAGCAAATCCTTAGGTTTGGATGCCCACAGAGATAGATGGGATGAGCTATCTCAACTTGTCAAGGATTTCCATGCGAAAGGTCTGGTTCATGGCGACCTTCGCGATGCGAATATCATCTGTGATGACCGCCGCGTGATGCTAATTGACTTCGATTGGGCGGGTCAAGATGGACAGGCATGTTATCCAACAGCCAACCTGAACTATGACTTGCTTGCTGGTCGTCCGTTGGCCGATAACCTCAAAATTACAAAGGAAGATGACACTCGGATCTTGCAGAGGACACTCGAAAAGCTCAGGAAGTAGTTGTTTGATGGCATTTCCTTACTTCTTTTATCCTACGTCTAGTTATAGTACCTTCTTGTATATTCTAGCTTACAATTTTGTTCAGGCTTCATATGGCGATCTATTGCCCGCGATGCTAACAAGTAATTTCTTTCCGAAAGATCACACTTTACGCTTGAACATTTGAACTATTTGACCATCACTACTGACTGTGCCAGCTCGCGAGCGGACTTTGTGTCCTCATGACCGGAATTTGTTTCCTCACTTCCATTTGTTGTCATACTATCGCGTAATATCGTTTTGAGCTACTATTTTTCAGACTTGTACTAATTCCTTGTGCTATGTGCTATCTGACATACCCTATTCTCTCGACAACTCGGATGTTGACCAGTTCGCTCTTTTCGCAAATCGAAGTTAGCCCCTATCTTTTGGATGACTCAACATTCGGACTCAGACGGATTGTACGGAGGACATCTCTTCAATTCTTACTATTCCTTACAAATTGGATCCCAGTCTTGTTTTTCGCACTCTTCGCTATAAAAGAACACAATAATGGGTTAGACTTATCCCTCCAATAACCCTCCAAACCACGGCGACCGACGATATGATGAAGGCACTTGTTACAGCAATCCCCAACACAGCGGTGGTCCAGGATGTTATACTTCCTGAACCAGGTCCAAAGGAGATTCGGTATGTTGCAGTGTCTCGATCTCGATTCGCAGCCTCAGGTTCTCACAGAATTGTTTCGTCAATGTGTGACAGTGTCAAAGTCCATTCTGTGGCTTTGAATCCAGTTGATTCTCTTTACACCGCGCATCCTGTAGCTGGGCCTGGACGCGTTATTGGAAGTGACATCTCAGGGATCATTGATAAAATTGGAGACGGTGTAAGAGACTGGAGTGTTGGTGACAGAGTTGCTGGATTTCTGCAAGGAGGTGTGTTGTTTCGTCTGAGCTGCGGTTCCGTTTTGTTGACGACTTTTTTTTGCAGCGACAACGGCCACACTTCGTCCAGGAGGTTTCGCTCAATATGCTGTTTTGGAAGAAGATCTTGCGATTAGGATCCCCAATGGTGTTTCCTTTGAAGAGGCCGCAACTTATCCTCTTTGCTCTTTAACGGCTGCACAGGTGGATTTCTTAATAACTTTCTTCTAATGCTTTTCACTCATCCATTACACAGGCATTATTCATTCGTCTGGGCATAAACGCCCCTTTTCAAAGTCCCTTCCAATTTGTTACCGACACTCCGACGAAGTCACCTACAATTCTCGTTTATTCTGCAGCAACATCTGTTGGTCTCTTCGCAATGGGCCTCGCCAATCTTTTACGCACACCATCCGGAGATCCTTACCGTATCTTCGCAACCTCAAGTCCCAAAAATTTCCAGAAGTTAAAGGATCTGGGCGTTGAAGCTGTGTTCGACTACAAGTCACCGACTTGGCCAGACGATGTTCGGAGAGCATCAGGAGGGATTTCGTACGCGGTTGATTGCATATCCGAAGACTCCAGCGTGGCCTTGATCTCGCAAACATTTATCGGCAATGGGCGCATTGCGGTTATTCGCAAAAGTAGTTGGAATCGGGAGGGTATCCGTGAGGGAGTCAACCCCTTGTACGGAGCTGTCTGGTCCGGCCTTGGACACGAGATTCTGTATAACAGTAAGTGTAAACTCTTCCGCCGTTCTGAAATTTTGAGTTTGTGCTTACCAGACCATCCTGTCATCGTAGATGAAATTCTCCCTGCATCACCAATGTGGAGACAATTCAGCGTCGATTTTTTCAAATTTCTTTCCACAGGATCTGTGGAAAGCAAGAAGACCTTCCCTATCCCTCCTAATCCTGTTCGTTTGATGCCTGGGGGGTTAGAAAGTATTGTACTAGAAGGATTCTTCCTCCTCGGGACCGGCAAAGTTGGCAATCGTTCCCTCGTCAAACAGGACGAAAATGAAGCCAAAAATTGGATGAAACCTATATCAGGAGAAAAATTGGTGTATAACATATAATTTGTACCATTATCTGTATGTAAAATCACACCTAATCTATTCAAAGATACATTGATGTTCTGAAGCTTAAATGACGTAGGAAACACTTAGTCCAGGGATATAAATTAGAACTTCAGTTGAAATGCTTTTTGCTTTTTTCCTTTCAACCACGTCGAAAATCTGAACAATGACTTCGCTTACCCGTAATCCGCGATTCAACCAAGCTAGATTTGTTCTGTGCATTGATGTCGGGACGACATTCACCGCCGCCTCGTATTGTATTGTCCCAACAGACAAAAACATTCCGAAAACCTTTCAAGAAATCAACAAATGGCCGAAACAAGTTGAGTCCTTTTTTTACCCAATCTTGGTTTTGAGTTGTTGAGCTGGGTTACCCTTGACTACATCATAGCTCTTCTCGAATGCAAAGATCCCTTCTACAATCTATTATGATCGGAAGGGTGAAGCTCAGCTCCTTGGAGCTGAAACCGAGGACATGGTTTGTCCTATTCTCTGGCTTCGTCAACTATCATTCTCATTGGTTCTTGCTCTCAGGATTCCCTCTATGAAGCACAGGACAATAAATGGGGGAAAGCAGAGTGGTGTGTAAACAACCCTTTCAACATCCCAAAAAATTCTTTGGCTAACCACAATATCATGGACATGTTCTTGTTAGGTGGAAGCTCCACCTTCGGCCAGACTACCTCCCACTACCTCGCGGATTCAGTACCCAGCCTCTCCCACCCAATGTCACCGTCGACAAAGCGTTCCAGGACATTTTTGCCTATGTGTTAAAATGTGTTCGGTTGTTCGTATCAAAAGCAATTGGCGACGAATTCTGGGGTCCTCTTTCATCATCCATGTTCGTTGTGTTGACGACCCCAAACGGATGGGAAGGGCAGCAACAGAATAGGATGAGGAACGCAGCCATCAAGGCAGGGCTTGTCTCGATTACGCAAAAAAATCGTTTGCGGTTTGTTTCCGAAGGAGAGGTGCGTGTCAGATTTTGCAGACTCTGGTCTTGTGATAATTTTCTTTTTCGTAGGCGGCTGTTCACTACTGTCTTGAACACGTCCCAGTTTATAGCCTCAAGGTTCGTTCTGACTGTCATAAGCTCTCAGAGCTGGTACTCTACTCTGCTGGAAACTAATATTCTTTTAGGTCGGAGAGGTTGTTCTAGTGTGTGATGCTGGAGGTATCTTCAAAAGTCCTTTTTGGCCTTTGCGGTAGTAAACTGACGGTAAACTTCTTTCTTATAGGCGGAACTGCAGACATTGGGTACGTTTGTGCGCTTTCATACCATTATCTTTCTACGAGCTAAATTCTCAGATGTACAGCATCTACAAGGTCATTCGGCTTCAGCCATTATTTTTGGAGGAGATTCTTAGCCCTCGTTGTAAATGACTTCCGTTTCCTTGTCGTAAATTCTCTGATGAAAATTTCACAGGTATTGTTACTGGAGGGGTCTACGTTGACTCTGCGGCCCGCAAATTGATCCAGGGTCTGTCCTCATCCTCATCACCCCCCCCCCTCCAAAAAAAAAAAAAAAAAAAAAGCCCAAGTGCTGATGTGTGCATTGTACAATTAAGACAGACTTCAAGGTTCTCGGTGGGACTCAAGTGAGGTCGTATCCAAGGTACTGAGGAAGTTCGAACAGGAAGGAAAGAGAGCCGTCAGTTTTCTGTGTTCAACCTGTCGTGTGCTATTGTCCTCATAACTGTCCTGTTGCAGTTCACCGGTACCGAAGAGTCTATTTTCCTCCAAATAAGCGACAGTGGAGAAAGTGACAAGGAGCGAGGGATTGTTCGTGGACGCTTCAAATTGACAAGGTGTGTTGTATTTAAGTTTGACCGAGGACGCTCTAACATGAAAAAAAAATTGCTAGAGAGGAAATGCAATTCCTTTTTGAACCCTCCATCTACAAATTGACAGAGGGCTTGGGAGAGGTGATGATGAACTGCCACACACGTAAGATTGATGTGCGTTATCACTATACTATCATGTTTCTTCCTCACATTTGACACCTGGTCCAGCAAGCATTCATTGTAGGAGGATTCGCAGAGTCCGACTACGTATACTCCAAGATAGTCGAATTCTTCAAACGCCACAAAATACCCGCCGCAAAGCCTGATGGCTCTCTTTCCAAAGCCATCGCACACGGGGGGCTTAGCTGGCACTTTGAGTCGAGTGTCCAAGTCAGAATGACGAGGCTTCATTATGGTGCTGAAACCGATGTTCCTTTTGATGCGAATGACCCGGAGATGACAGGACGAGCCAAATACAAGAACGCCCGAGGTGAATGGCGCGTCCGAAATGCTTGGAAGTGCATAGTTGCAAAGGTACTTACATTATTGATTCCGAGGCACACAGTCTTTATGACTAAACCTTTTCCTAGAACACGAGAATAAGGACTGAAAAGGAGCATAGAGAAGATTTCCATCGTGATGTTAGCGACGGCGACGATCTGGAGGTAGAGATGGAACTGTACGCTTACCGTCTCGAAAATCCTCCCATGTTTTACAAGGATAAAGGTTGGACTTGTTTTCTTTCATGCCGCTCCAGTGTTGGCTGAATAATTACCTCACCAGATGGGAATTTGGTGGATGGGTTTGTTCACCTTGGAACAGTGAAGGGTGATCTTGCAAAATGCTATGAAGCACTTAAATTTAGGTCCGCGGGAGTTCGCGGCAAGAAAGCCTTCAAATCTCTCGAGGTATGTTTTCTGTTGCTCCAACAAATTTGTGTGTTAGGATCTGAAAAGTAAAATATAGTATGAAGTTGGTCTCGTCTTTGGAGATACCGAGTTGGCTGCTAAGCTTCATTGGAAGCAAAATGTGAGCAACACTCATTAAAGCTGGATTGGCTCATCTTATCCGAGTCTGACAATCACTTTACAGGGAACAAATGTAGTCAGCGAGGCAGTTATTTCTTATGATATGTGAAGAACGAGGGTCTTATTTTCTTGCCATTCTTGTTGCTTTGCTCCTTCCAATCAGATTTTTTTTTGTGATTCAACGAATGTACACAAATACCAGAACTACTAAAGCTTTTTGTCCCCCTTCCTTATATTGCAGACGAATCTCTTTTATCTCTTTGTTAGTGGTCCAATTTTTCTTTTGCCATTTCGGAGAAAGCATCGGTTATGACCTTGATACGTATGATAGGTGTTTCTTTACACGGTGTCCTCGTTTTCGTCCTGGGGTGGACCATATTAAGGCCAAATCCAAACGTCCCTACGACCACATTCTTGCATCCGGCCTTCGCGTCGTCATCCCAAATATTCTCCATGTAAAGCCTTCTAAAGACTGGGAGTTGGCCTCCATATATCGGTCTCTTGGCTATGACCAGTTTTATGGAAGAAACTATCATGTTTTTCTGGATGTTGAGCGATAAATTCCTGGCTTCCTCGACGATTTTCAAGAACTTGTTCTCGAATCTGTTGACAATTGGAGAAATGGTAGCCTCCAGCACTGGTCTGTCACTGAGTGCCGAGGCGACAATGGGGAACTGGAGCCGTATGACTTCGTTGATATCTTTCATTATATGTGTGGTTAGAGCCTTGACGATTTTTTTGCCTTTGTTTTCAATTTGAAATGCCGCCGAGATGGTCATCGAGCGCCAATGTTGCACCATGTTCGAATCTTGAGCACGACCATGTCAGATGACTCATTTTATCGAGTCGAACCCATAGACGATAAATTTTACCTTGCTGCCTGGAGACTCTGTAATAGAAACGTTCCAGTGTTGAGCGTGTCTCCGTGTCATTGATGCCCCAAAAGTGTGTTCCTCGAAAAAAGGCTTCGTAAATGCGACGGCAAACAAGGTCGTGTAAAATAAGGTCCAAGATCTTTTCTCTGAGGGAAACATCTGTGCATCTTAGATCGTTGAGCAACGTGAAGAATTCTTCCATGGGCCCGCAATCTTCAGGTGGAGTCGGTGTGAGGACATCGGGAACCGGAATGTGTTTGGCTAGGCCTCTAGGCTTCATGGTTCTCAGTTTTCTATTTTCAGGCTCAGAGGGCTCGGGTGTTGGCAGTGCGTTTGCGACTCTTTCCAAGATTGATGTGATGACATTGTCAATCGAATGATTGAGATCCTCGACGAGTTGCTTGACCTCTGCCATGGTCCCATGATCCACGTTACTAACACTCGGCAGCTCGATTTCGTCCTCTCCCCGTCGGTCTGTGTTGTATTCAGATTTGAGTGTCAGTTGATCACTCTCGGAATCGGTTTCGGTTTCGGTGAGTCTTTGACAAAGGTAAAGATAATTATATGTGTGTCAGTATATATCGACGACCAGTGGGTGCCACATACGGGGACGAAGGATCAACTGGCACATATGTCGTCGGAATCCCAAGCTCAGGAGAATATGATCTCTGCTCAAAGTTTTGTATTTCGACAACGGTGTCACTATGGGTATGTTTTAGCCATTTTTACAGAGCATGAGCAGAATTCTGACATACAGTTTTGCTCTTTTTGCAGACCGTTGGGCACGCGGAGTAAGAGAGCCTTGTTGAAGGAAAAGTAAGTCATTCAATGTTTCGTTGGCTTGGGGCCAGTGTATCGCCCACCATTATCCATAGGGCGATTCATGTCAAATATGTCATTGACTTCTCGATCTCTTCTTTTGCCTCCTGGAACGAAGATGGAAGGAATCACATCGGGTCCGCCGTGTTTTGTTTTCAGTCTGGAACTTCCTGCCGTTGAATACGGCCCCCTAGTCTTCCGATTGTTCGCCATGTCGTAGTACAAATAGATTGTGCGTCTGTTCAATAGTGGCGGCTCTGTAAACCCGGATTGATGGCGTGAAGTGGCTAGAACAGAAAATGCTGTTTGATTATGGCCCAAATTTTTTTTACTGGTATTGCTCGTTGCTTGATCCCACGGGCGCTAATTCGCTATCCATTTCCTGGGCTTATTAGGTCAGCAGGTGGCGGTGGACAGTCAGACACCTTTTGACAAACAATTGTACGAGGCGCTTTACATCGTGTATATTCAAAAAGGCTGGAATCTTTTATTCGTTGATTCAGGACTGAACATCCTTGCCATCCACAGAAGTACATTCCGCCGATTTTGATTAGATTGTTCAACATAGCGTGGGAAGGCGATTGATCCGATGACAATCATGAGGACGCAGGGTCGAGAGTTGAAACGCGACCACCGACTAGCTGCAATGACAGCGAGATCAGCACTCTTCACCCTTACCGTTTGGATCCCACCTCCTTCTAAAGCATGACCGTCCTTGTCATGCTTATTTGTTCTCTTTTCACTTCACTATACCATGGAACCCAGGCTGCTCCATCTCGGCCATCTCTATACCCGCAGCCATCATTAGAATCGACACTACCTAATCTCCTTTACAACTCGTTGGACAATTCTGGTGGCCGGTGTGACTGCCCAGATAAACGGACACTATTAGACATCATCTGGGCTTGTGTCACGACGGTTCTCATCTGCACATGGGTTTCTGTGCATCCCAACGTCGCCCCTGAGGACGAACCAAGATGGAGGGGGGTCCTGCGACGGGTCAAGATCATGTTTTGGGGCCTCATAGCCCCCGAACTCATTGTCGGATGGGCGATTCGGCAGTGGGTTACCTCGCGGAAGATAGCGAAGGATAATAGTCGTGAGTCTTTCTTGGATTATTTCAAGAGCAAGTAGTTACTCTTATCTTATGTAGATCGTGGATGGACACAAGTCCATGGATTTCTCTTTGTTATGGGAGGATTCTCTCTGATGAAAGACGACGAAGACCTCGGGACGCTCTCCTACGCGGTATTCACTGACCTTCTCAAAGCTGGCGACATCGACTTCCCCGTGATCTCAGTCCAGGACATCACAGAAAAGAGCAAAGGAGACATTTTGTCGAAATTCCTGGCGATTTTCCAAACGACGTGGTTTATTATCCAATGTATTGGTCGTGGAGCCCTAGGACTCGCGATTACGGAGCTGGAGATCGTGACGCTGGCGCTTTGTAGCCTCAATGCAATAACCTATTTCTTTTGGTGGCACAAGCCTCTTGATATCGAGCGTAGAGTGCCTGTCTATCTCAAGCCAGAGTCGAGGTATCGACCTAAACCTGCCGTCGAGGAAAATATTCCGCAGCCGGATGTCCAATTAGAGACGGAAGTGAAAGCAAAGGATACATCCGGTGTCGCCGTCAAGGTATGTACCCATCCCAGTTTATTGTAAACAAACACACTCATTACATGCAGCAGGAAACGGAAAATACGACATCAGACAACGTTGGCCCGTTTCCCCTACAATTCATGACAAAGGCGTTCTGCCGACTACGCGACGCCATCCGCATGGATATGGACGAGTACAACGTCATTTTTCTCTTCCTATTTGTATACCCCATCGGACGCCCTCTCCGTTCCATCCTCTTTTTCATGGGACACATATACGATGTGTATATGCTCGGAATCATAGCCGCCATGGTAGGGAACGACGAAAGCGAAAACATCGCCCCCGGCGTCAAGCGAGTCAACACATTCTATTCACCAGAACTCCAGCCCAAAGATGACATGAAGACATCGGCCCTCTACTCATCCATCGGGTGTGCCTTCGGAGCACTCCACTGCATTGCCTGGTCGTTCCCCTTCCCCACACTCCTTGAACGCTCGATTTGGAGGGTGGTGTCGCTGATCATCACTTTCGTACCTTTGAGCTTCATTATCGTATTCATGAGTTCGTTCAAGAAGGATGAGGATGGGGAGTATAGGCAACAGATAAAGAATAAGTACTTGCGGAATTTGGAGATGACTGTTCTTATTGTGATTGTGATAATTACTGGGTTTTATATGCCCTGTCGGATGATTTTGCTGATTCAATCCTTCATTGCATTGAGAGACGTTCCGCCCTCAGTGTATTTGGCGTTTAATTGGCAGAATTATATACCTCATTTGTAGTAAATACCTAAGTTGGATGACAGCGAACGTGATTGGACATCCTTTTACCACAACCACGATGTCCATTATCTGCGCTCTCAAAGCTCACCTCAGACGCTCTTTTTTTTTTTTTTTTTCTGAAATGATACACAAATACAAAACCTGAGAGAACGAACAACAGCTGTTCATTCAAGTCCGAAGTGTTCAGCGCGTCCCGCTTGCCCCGGCCCCCAGTTGCTCCCCAGTGAAGAGATTGTCCCTCAAGCAATGACACAGCACGCATGGAGATGGTTATTCTTCTGGTGATGGAGACTGGTCAGTGGGCTGAATCGCGTTCCTGGTCACTGTTTGACTCGACCTGACTCTACAGTGTACACTCTTGATTCTCAGCATAATGACTTTGTCATGGCTACAACATTGCGTTGTACCAACATTTTCATCAACGACAAGAGATCGAACTAGGATGATCACCCCCTTGGAGCCCCGCTTGGTCCTCCATTGATCGCTTCCGACTATGATACGAGGGACAAACCGAGGTTTTTGATCATAACTACTTTCGCCAAGTTCCAAGTTCGAGCCACTCCAACCTCCATATCACTCCCATGAACGTATGTATGTACACTCACGCCCGGGACGGGGAGTTTCTTATGGGGACCCAACCGCGAGAAGACACACAGACATAGACACAGGCATCCAGTTTCCAGCGTTGTCGGCGGCCTACGTAACCAAACCACAAAATACCAACGTATACTCCGTTTTTTTGCTTTCCGCTGACCAGGCGAAGGTTGACGGACAGGCTGACCAAGCTTTCTAGGTTGCAATAATTTAAACTTGACCCCTGGACCCTGGAAAGTCCAGCATTTGCACATCGGCGAAAAGTCTATGTATGCACTTTCACCGACATTTCAACCCCACGTTATTATTTGACTTTTGGAACGTCGACATCAGAAACATGGAATATCACAACGTCGCGAGTATTTGGATTCAATGGATAGGATATGGTGCACAGACTTATTTATTGACAGGTCAATAGGTTAACTGACGATTTCTCAAGGAAAGTACACGATTGCAGTAATCACAAGTTTTTTTTAGGGTCGGATAAGGATGTCTTTGGTTCCCCTGGGCGTCATTGAGCAAAGAGCACAACGTGGTTGTGTCGTTCTTCTACATAGGATGACCCCTTGAATCCCCCAAGGCACACAGCAGTCATCGAGCAGCCCCAAGAAGCATCACAACTTCGGCGGCCCGAGTCTTGCAAACATAGCTAGTTGGAACCTCATTGAACGTTGTCAACGTTCACCGTGCGTTCAAGAGTCATCGACACCAACAATCTCGATAACCTGCAGTAAGCTACAGTAGCTTACTCGATACTACCACCGAATTTCAAAAACCAACATGTGATTGCTACAACCCACATGGTTGTCAAGTGATCGTGACGCTCATATCGTTCAACTTGAGGGCGACTAGGCAACTAGGGGCAAATGGACGAAGAAAAAATATCGGTCTCCAGGTGGAATTGGTTGAACTTATAAGCTCGGGCTTTGTGCAATACCCGAAACCATTCCTTTCCTTTCTTCCAGTTTCTTCCTCCTCCTCCCTTTCAGGGTTTCCCCTTCTTTCTTGTTGGACTTGTGGACACGGATTTCTAATGTTGCTCCTTCCTTTCGTTCTTGCCCTACCGGCAGCTGCTCTAGCTCTGCCTGCCGCTCGTGGCACCACCGTTTCGCTTGACTTTGCGACCGTCTATGGTGTCAATGACGGTAACGTCACCAAATTTTTGGGCATTCCTTATGCCAGCGCACCGTCAGTACCACTCGCCCCTCTCAAGGATCAGGCTGTTTCTTACTGACCTTTCCTTTTGCCTCGAACACTTCACAGTCGCTTCCGCCTCCCAGTTTCTGTCCCGTTCTACCTGAGGGATTTAAACGCGACCACCTATGGGCCATCTTGCCCTCAACAGGCCAGGACAACCGTCTCCAGAAGATCTTTTGAAGACGCAGGTGTCGGTCATCATCTTATGAAGCGCGACGGCGCACTTGAGAGCGAAGATTGTAAGAAGCGACAATTTTTTGATCCTCTTTTTTGGGTGGACCTCTGATAACATTTCGCCATATTTCTAGGTCTCACTGTCAATGTTATCAGGCCAAGTGGCACCAAGGCCTATGCTGGCCTTCCCGTCGTTGTCTGGATCTATGGAGGTGAATTATATCTGAAGTTATATGATATATGGGATGCCCTGACCGAACATATCAATCAACAGGCGGATTTGAATTTGGCACCACCGTCCAGTACATCACCTTCCCCCCTTATCTATTCATATTAGCAGCTCACACAAGATTTCTCTTTGCGCTGCAGATATGACGCCATGAGCACCCGTATCGTCACCAAGTCCATTGCAGCTGGAACCCCTGTTGTCCACGTTTCCATGAATTACAGGTACGTTTAAATATCCTCTTTGTTGTTGAGTTGTCTTATTAATGATATAATCTTCCTCCCTCCAGAGTCGCTGGTAAGCTTGTTGTCTAATTTCGTCTACTTGAAGAAGAAAACTCATCTCTGTTAGCCCTTGGATTCCTTGCAAGCAAAGAGGTTAAAAAGGAAGGGCTTGGAAACTTTGGACTTTACGACCGTAAGGACCTCCTAGCCTTTTTATGTTGCCAGCTATATCAAAGTTTCATTTTAGAACGTGCCGCGTTGAAATGGGTCAACAATTATATCTGTCAATTCGGTGGAGACCCCAACAAGGTTACAATGTGAGTACCCCTTCTCGATGTGATCATTGCGTTTTAACTGAACCGTTGTTTCCTTGGGTTTATGATAGCTGGGGTCAATCTGCTGGAGCGATCTCCGTTTCTCTGCAAATGCTTGCTTTCGGCGGAAACACCGGCGGCCTCTTCCGTGGAGCCTTTATGCAATCAGGAGCTCCTGTCCCAATTGGTGACCTCACAGGTGGTCAGGTATGTATCTATCGTCATGCACCCCTTTTTTCTTGGTTTGCTGAACATGGGATCGAACAGCAATATTATGATGCCCTCGTCGCCAATGCTGGATGCTCCAAAGCGACCAACACCCTCGCTTGCCTGCGAAACGTTTCTTACGATACTATCATTGCTGCCACCAACCAATCTCCCGACTTGTTCTCGGCCAGTGTACGTTCAATCGTTTCCTCCTATCATGTTACGGGCAGGAATTGATTTTTATTCTTATTTTTTAAAAAAAGTCTCTCGCGTTGGCGTGGACACCCCGTGTCGACGGCATTTTCTTGAAGGATCACCCATACAAACTGATTTCTTCTGGAAAGGTTGCCAAAATTCCTGTTGTGTCTGGTATGTGACTTTCTCCACCCATCATCGTTACCAGGGGCTCATATCTTTTCTTCTTCTTCTTTTTTTCAAAAGGAAATTGCGACGATGAAGGGACTGTATTCTCCGTTTCGCAAACCAGCGTTGTGTTAGTTGGATTTTTTTTGTTTAAACAAATCCTGATGGCCATTCTATCTGTCTTTAGTGATGATGCCACTTTCCAAAACTATATCAGCACGAACTACATCCCGAGCGCAAATGCCACTGCACTTCAACCCTTGTGGACGAACTATCCTAATATTCCTTCGGCAGGCTCTCCCTTTGATACGGGTGACGCGAATCAAGTCACTCCTCAATATAAGCGTCTTGCCGCTTTCCAGGGTGATCTTGTTTTCCAGGCCCCAAGGAGATTCTTCCTCCAGGGTATTGCTTCGAAGCAAAAAGTCTGGTCGTATTGTAAGTATCTTGAGAGCTGTATACAACCCGTCAGATCAGCATTGCTAATGGAATCGATTCACAGTGAGCAAGGCCTTGAAGACCTACTCCGCATACGGATCGTATCATTCCTCCGATATCGACATCGGCCTCACTGATGACTTTGTCATCTCTTTCACCAACACCCTCAACCCCAGCCCTGCATGGCCTCTTTATACCACTGCGTCGCCTCAACTGCTCACCTTTGCCGATGGTGTTGCTCCCTTCCTCTCCAACGATACCTACCGATCAGATGCGATGAATTACCTCAATTCACTCTCGCTGTCTTATCCTCTGTGATGCGCTTCATCGAAGATTTGAATTCTAGAGATGCCCCCTTTCCCCCCATCATACTACTCATCATGGACTCATGGACATAATTTCCGTCATGACCAAGCAGATTAATGCCCACTCATGATTATGGACTATCCCTTCTCTATCCCTTCCACTCTTTTTTGACCCAATTCTTTGATACATACATAATATAGTACTGCTTCCTCAGGCTGCCGTTCGTTTGTTACTCTCGTATAGTGCAGTGCGAAATGTAGCCTCTAGTATTTTTCGATGTCGTGATGTATTGCAATTGTTTTTGATTATTTTGGCCCAAAAACCTTGCAAAAACCTGTGAATCAAAAAAGCCAAGGGTCGTCATGTCAGTCCATCACCTCCCACTCTTACGTTGGCACCATATTGCTTTGCTTCCCATCCGACCACTATCTCAAGCTATTCGGTCTGGTAGAAGTCGGAAATGAAGCTATTCACCATCCCATCAATCGCTGCGTGAGCCCACTGCGGACACCGCTTTACTCTCTCTCTCTCTTCACCAGTGACCGGCCCAAGACCGGCCTCAAGCTTCAAGCTTCTCAACTTCACCTCAAGTTCCCAATAGAACGGCAGCAGAAACACCTCAACTGCGAACAACATGTCTACCAACCATGATTTCTTTGCAGAGTTGCCAAACGAACTCGTGCTTCACATTTTCGAAGAACTTGGTTTCGGAGAACTCATCACGGCGCGCAGAGTATGTCGACGATGGCGCACCCTAGTGCCATTCACAGATATGGGAGACGCACGGAAGGAGATGCTCAATCTATTGGACGACCTCCAAGCCTCGCCCTGGTTCCTTAAGACTCGTCCATGGGTAAAGGCGAACCTCAAGCCATTCGATCGATCGGCCTATATTTCCAAGCTGCTTCAACAATATCCTTCTCTGCCCGATTCCTTCAGGATCTGGGTCCTCGAATGGCCGGAGAGGGCGGTCATTGCAGGCTTATGGCCTGGCCTTCCACGAAAACACTACTTCCCACCCTTCTCCGACAACATGAACGTTCTGGATGGGATCAACTGGTTGTCGTATCATCAAGTGACAGTGATGACCTACATCGATCATTCGAAGCGTGTTGCAGAGCACATACCGGGGATTTTGGCATGGAAAAGCAACAAGTCTGCGATATGGATCCTCGTGGACGAGAGGGAGGGCCTGAATGGCAAGTCTTCAGTTCTGCGATGTGCAAGTCGGATATCGAAGGCAATATGGACGAGGGAACGCTGCGCCACGCATTTGATCGCCTCGACTTTAATTGGATCTCTTTTCTCCGGAATGTTTGGAAATCGGTAGAAGAAGAGGCAGAGAATCGCGTCAAGACGGGTTTGTTCATATGGCCTGAGGACCTCGCTGGAGTCCCAGTGAATTCATCACCAACCGTTTTCCCTGATATTTCTGAACTGAGAGAAACCCCTTGGGTGAGGAGGAACGATGCTCGATGCCAACACAGGCTCGAATTTCTGAACAGAAGTCACTTCGATTGACTTAACAGTGACGACAACGGAGACCGTACGCCTGGATTGCAAGAGGAAGAGTCCTTGACGCTGTTGTGATGCCCGTGCCATGGCCCGCCTGCATTGTTCGGTAGGCAGCAACATCACTTCCATATCTAGTATTGCCAAGCTTACTTTTAAAGCAGGACGAAAGTCGGGAATGGGCCCTCTTATTGTGCTGATATTGGTTTTTGTTCTATCTCGCGACGGGTATAGCTGTGGGCAAGGGGTGTGGCATTCAAGAAATACAAAGACTTTGTGCCACAGCCTCCAAATAAGGAAACAGCATTGAGCGGGCCATCCTCACATTATTGAATGGTATCACTCGAGTGGCACAATTGTGCCACACCTTGTTGCGTATATATTCAAAGGATTTTTTCATGCCTCTTCACAATCGCCTGTCTTCTGCCCACCCCGTCCACCAGCTCTTTCTACTACTTCACATTTTTTTTTTTTCGATAACACTGCTGTTTACCGCGATGGCCTCATCTTCCCATGTCTCGAATCCCAATACCGAAACTGCGACAACAACCCGTAATGACCAGCCTATCAGCACCCGGAGCAAGGACAAAGGAGTGTTTACTCAAAAAAGCCATCTGAAAGAAATCCTCGAGAAAGTCCGTGACTTATCCGCGTCCTGTACCCTTTACGAAGAAACTTGGACCGACGATCAAGAGAACAAGGCACTGATCCGTCTCATTGGGAAGATCCTCTCGGTTATCCCAGAGGAAGGTCAGAACGAGTCTCAACCCGTTCAAGCCGAAGACCGACCTCCTCAAGTCGTCCAACGAAACATTAAACGCGAGGAAGAAAGCCCATTTCTCTCCGTTCCCGACATTCAGCAACGTTGGTTACATCATGACGCGATTGGAGGACTTAGTTTTGCTATCCCATGGCAATTTCCTTACGGCGCCACCGAGGTGTTGCACCTGCCTTTTACAGATGTCCCAAGCTACATATTCAATGCCCCAGAGGCTCAGGGCGTACTCGGTGCTATTGATTATGCAGGAGATGGTGTGTTTACTACTCGTGTCGCATCAGCTACCGGCTTAGGTACTCATACGCGTTGGTACTATCCAGAACCTGCCACTGTTCAAGCTCAAGGTTGATACCGTCTCTGGATTTTATTTCTGTCGAATCGGATTATTAACGGAGTTTTTGCTGTTTACACAGTGTCAAACAACGCCGGACACACCTCCCAAACCCCTGGAGCGAATGAAATCCGTCCGTCTACTAGGAAGAGATCTCGGGATCATGGACACGGTGAAGCTGAATCTTCCCAGTCATCTCCGAAGAAACGACGAGCCTCAGACGCGTTATCGGACTCCTTCACTACGCCATCCTCTTACAACTCAGATTAAACAAAGGGCCAATGGTGATTTTGCAACGTAGTGCGGTAGTCCTCGAATTAAAGCCGCGTGCTGGCTTCGCGCCCCATGTGGTTCTGTAACTTCTGTTAGGGTGAAGTCGGGATGACGTACAGATATCATATCGATTGTATTTTTTTTCCTCCTTTTTTCCTGGTTGATGGGCGCGCACATACATACCGACGTCATAATATATAGATGCCAACTTCGTTTTGTTCCCATTGCCTAAGATGGCGTCGCGAACGATTTCTGAACTAGGCATGTCCAGATATGGCAGTGATGGCGCTTATTGGCCATTGATCCGGGTAATTGATCCGTCGTTGATCCTCTCTGACCAATCAAATATGTCTTGGGCGCGCAAGACCCTGTAGGGCCCTGTAGGTCTATCCCTATCCAGGTCCACGTGAAATGGAGTTATCGCCTTCCGATCCGTCTTGAATCTAGAAGAGGGCTTTTCACAAGCCTTCAAATGGCAATCATAAGACCTCAAGGCGTGCAAAATTTTGCATGTTGAAACATCCCTTATAGCGCACTTCAGAGCGCAGGCAACCCCGTACCCCTCTTGATTTTTCTCTCGCAGCCATGCACTATCCCAGCCTAGCAGATGCCTCGACTCTGTGTTCACGGTCTATGCCCAATCCGAGCTCAATATCCTCGAGCGTCTATGGATCGGTCTCACGGGGTTCGGAAACGAGGCAGCCTGGTCGGGAGCGGCCGCGAATCAAGAGAAAGAAGTACAGGAGGGATGCTAGTTGTCCTGCAAAGTGCATTCCCGAGGATGATTTCCCCCACAAACACGACTACCACGTTCCTTGTCAAGAAGCTATAGATGAGTACATGCAAGAAGATCTCGTCGGATTTGACGCGGGCGCACTTCCGACTGAAACGACCTCGCTCTTGAGCCACCCTTACACTCCTTACACTCATAGTCCTCAAGTGGAAGAAAATAGACATGAAGCCGGACATGGACCTCAACCAAGTCAGATCGAAATGTTCCGGGAGGAAATTCGAACGCTGTTGCAATACACTGGTCCTATCTTTGGGTACGTCCAGCCAGATCAGTAACCTTCTTTGAACACCTGTTTAATCTTTTCATAGAACGCACCTCTCAGAGTACATGCTTGTCGTTATCCCAGTTATATTTATCGGTCACTACTCCACGGCAGCCCTGGGCGCTATCACACTCGGTTCTATGTTCGCCACCATTACGGGGTTCTCGATAATCCAAGGGTTCATCAGCGCCCTCGATTCGCTACTGCCTGGTACTTGGACGTCTAACCAACCTGAACTTGTCGGTATGTGGACGCAGAGAATGGGTGAGTGGATACATTTATCATTTCTCGATGCACGACGTTAATCAATGTCACTTCCAGCCGTCGTCATGGCTGCTTGTCTTGTGGTATGTCCTTGTCATGATCAAACGCGAACGACATCCTGAGCGCGCGTGTTTCTTCTCTTTGCCAAAGCCGATAACGATTATATGGTTCAATGCGGAACCCATTTTCATCCTACTACACAAGGACCGTGAGGTCTCGCATATGGCATCGCAGTACCTCAGATGGATTTCTATTGGGTTGCCGGGTAAATGACCTCTTAACTCCTTCACTTGCCATGTTCATGACATTGTAGCCTACTCTTTCAACCTGATCAGCCGACGCTATTACAAGTCTCAAGGTACGCCGAATTTTGATTGATCACCCCTGCTCTCCGAGATAAGGAGTCACTGACCTTCCATTTTCAACAGGCCGGTTCTCGGTTCCAACAAAGATAACTTTCACAGTCGCTCCCATCAGCGCAGGTCTGACATACATCTTCAGTGAGGCAGACTTGCTCCTCCTCTATCGCCACCCCTTTGTTTTAACATCTTACCACGTTCATTTACTTTCTTAGTATTCGGACCAAAACCCCTTCAAATCGGATTTATAGGAGCTCCGATTGCCAGCGCGATATCCCTGAACCTCATTGCGTTATTGTTCCTCCTTCACGCAGCGTTCTTCGAGCCACGCACCGTCTGGCCACCCCTCTCCACAAAGACATTTTCCGGTCTAGGTGTCCTTGTTCATCTTGGAATATGCGGAGTCGGACAAATAGGCCTACGGCTGTGGGCTTGGGAGCTTCTCACCCTGGCATCTTCCCTGTACGTGCTGTGCTGAGTCTTGACTCTTGACTCGACTCCTAAACATATCGTCATGTGGTCACTCATAACTGATCTACAAATTCGATTGGATAGGCTAGGCCCAGTTGCGTTGGCTAGTCAGTCGATTCTGGTCATTTCGGCTTCGACGGTGTTCCGCATACCGTTTGCCCTTGGAATTGCGACTATCGTTCGGTGAGTCGTAGTTGCCGTATCCAAGGCAAAATGTCAATGACTCATGATCATCTGGCGCTCGTGTGATCAACAGGATTGGAAATCTGTTGGGACAGAAGGATGCAGTACGAGCTGGGATAGCAGCGAAGTCTGCCATGGGATTGGGTATAACAATCTCAGCCTTTTCGAGGTTTTTTTTTTTTTTTTTTTTTACGTTCGAGAAAGGACCGCTGACCGAGCCGCGTTCGGCTGTTTTTCAAACAGCATCATCGTGATGGCTTTCGCCAAACAGTGGGCCTACATTTTCAACCACGATCCAGGTGATTTTTATTCATTCATTTTAAACCTTGCCACTGGATTGCGGTACTGACGATGTTCTGATCAGACGTCATCTCCATCGTTCAGAGAATCATGCCCCTGATAGCCTTGTTCCAAGTCTTCCATGGAACATGCGCCGTCACAGGAGCGATCGCCCGTGCGCGAGGTAAACAGGTGTGGATGCATTCAATTGCACACCTTGTTCACCTTTCTCACTATGCCGATCCTCTTTCCCCCCTTTTTTTCTTTTTTTTTTTGTAACAGTTAACAGGAGCCGTCGTCAATTTGGGCGCTTATTACATCATGGGTTTCCCCATCGGCATTTACCTCGCATTCTTGCACGGCTATGGCCTCAAGGGACTGTGGATCGGGATGACGGTATCCCTCATCTACTGCGCCTCCGTCGGTCTGTGGTTGTGCATCCACGCCGACTGGAACGCCGAGGTCGAAAACGTGTTCAAGAGGATCCGCCACTTTTCCGATTACTGCCAGTGCGACCAGGCCTCGCCAAGTTCCTCACCTTCGAGTTCTTCAGCTTCTTCTGATACCGAGTGATTGAATGGGATTTTTTTTTTTGATCTAGAGTCATATAGAATATGATACTGGTCGTCGTTTTCCCTTAATTTCTCTCTCAAAATTTTGTCTCTTTTTTCTTTCTTTTTCCTTTCTTTCTCGTTTGTTTCGGCCTGGATCATTTCGGATATTACTAGACCTACTAGACTCGGATGTGGATTGGATTAGATGAGGATCATTAGATACCTTATTTGTACGACTGGAGAATCCTTCTAATTGCTCGACATCTTGTAGCCTTTACTGCCTGTTTTTCTTTCTTTCTTTCTTTCTTTTTTTCTTTCTTTACTCTTCGTACTCTCTTTCGTCTCCCTCCTTGTTGTTGTATGTACATTAATTTGATACCAAGTAATTGTCACCGGAAAGTTAATGGTCAAACGACTGCAATTTATCGTAGTTATGTAGCAAAATTTCATTCGAAAAGTTCCACAGTCACAACTTTGATCAAAACATGGTTATTGCAACGTCGACGGAAAGAACTGGGACACTATGACTATTTATTGAATGAACGAGACACCAACATCAAACATGGAAAAGAAAAGAAGAAAGAAAACACTACAATAGCCAAATGCAAGAGGTCAAAAACACAAACAGGGTTCCGTTCGGGTGTCAATGCGAAGACAGACAGATATACACACGACAACACGAGACAGTTCGGAGAGAAAACAGGGTTCGCCACGGTATAGGTTGGTGCACGGGTGGTAGGGTAGTAGGGATATCTTCGAAACCAAAGACAATCATGATGAATCTCATAGCATACACAGCACAGGAGAGACGTTCGTTTGGGGTGTTATAGACCTACAGGCTTTCATTCGTTCAGTTCACTGATAAATGAAATTATACCTGGCCGATCATGGCCGATCAAAAAAAAAAAATGAAGGGTGAGTTGGTATGCGGATTGTATAGAGAGAGGAAGGGTGGAAGTGCATACCTTGACAACAGATGGGGGATAGCTGAGAGTTGAGGACCATATCGGGCTGCGTTGTCGTACAGCTCGAAGAGAGGGATGGCGAGGAGTTTCATGTTTTTGGGTACAGCGAGGACTTCTGGAAAAAAGGGAGAGTATTGATTCCGATGTTTTCAAAAAGAAAGAAAGAAGAAAACATAGACAAGGAACAATCGGACATGAGATGGGGCGAGAACGTACTTTTTTCAGGCATCTGAACCACGAAGAGCTTCTTGCATTCTTTTGGCTTGGTTATATGCGCCGGGATGAAGGGGTACTGTTGATCGATGTGAGCAATTACTCCGATTCGTTCGAGGAAGCAGAAGAAGAGAGATAAGATGAAAGCTCCAAATGGACTCGAAAAACAAACCCCCACGTTGTTTGTATAGAGTGATAAGAACGTGAGACGTTGATAGATAGTGAGCTTCGACTATAGCCGCCAACCACCACTACTTCCTCGGCCGAAATGACGAATGACAAGCAGAAGGAGACAAAAAGGGAAAGCATCATAGATAGAGGAATACAAAAAGAGGCTTACCATGAAGGTTTCAAAGTTCGGTCTCCACCATTGCGCCAGACAATCGCCAATTTCCCAATCGTTGTTGATTCCATGAGATATTTGGTCAAATTGGGAGCCTGGAGGAGGGGCGAGACGTTCGTCTAGTCTGCGTTTGAGGCCTTCGATTTCGTCTTCACCGGGTTTGAGGTAGTCGCCAGGTCTAAAGCAATGTGCCTAGTGATCAGAGAATGTTCAAGAGTGCCTTGAGAGCTTTCCTCAATGCATTGTGACGCGATGAACGCGTTGAACTGGGTTATTTACTTCCTCTGCTGTCCGTCAAAGATGACGACAACACATGGAAGGATTTGGTGTACAGCACAGAGGGTTCCGAAAAGGGAAAGAGAAAAGGCGGAACTAAATACTCACAATTTGAAAAACGCGTTGGCGATCTGAAGCATCAGGATATGAGGGTGACCGTGGTCATGAACAACGAGGATTCCTTCAACCGTACGACGCATTCCATAATCTTCATAATTGTTTTGGAGTCGTTGAAGGCGTGCAGATACGCTGGGATCCTCTTCTGGCTGGGCTTCCTTCGTGCTGAACGCTGGTGCTCAGTCACCGGACCAAGATGCCTCGACGTTGACGAAACTTGCTCACCTGAAGGTGAAATTGGACAATGGGTATCTTTTAAAGCAGATAATTAGCATCAAAGTGTGATATTAATTAAACGTCGGTGCCTTACAAGGCGATAGTATTGGACATGGTGGTCGTGGCTAAAACAATTGTCGAGCTCGTCGTCGGTTCTGTCCCCAGCATCGGCGGAAGCGGCCGGACGGACTTTGAACGATTCTGTGCCCCTGATTTTGGCGGGCTCGTGGACTTCGCGATAAGTACACAGCGTCCCTGACTCTATCTGAAGCATGTCCTGCGAGTTGTCGACTGTCATCTTCGGCCTCGTTTTCTGACCTTTTTTTCGCCTTTTTGTGAACGCTGGACTTGCGGAGGACAAAACCTAATTTTTTCGCCAAGACCCCTTTATCCGGAGACAACCAAAACGCTTATCTCCAAGCCGTTTCGCAGACTAGGACATATCTAAATTTTACTGTCTCCGTGACACAGATAGGATTATAATGGACTCTGGGAACGGCGATGAAATAGACGAGTCCAGGACCCCCTCCGGTCAGGCCCAACAATCTACGTCCTTTTCCTCCCTCCTGGTTTACATGCAACGGCGCCTTTCCGATTTCGTAGCCCCCGAGTCGCGTTCTTTTGCAGAGGATGCATATGGAACCCAAAATGTGAACGTACCACCCACATCCAATGAAGTTTCGCCCGTGAATGGTACCCCGAGCAACCCTCGAGGTGTTTCAACCAATCCACCAAATGAATCCCCCTCCTTGCATAGGGCTGGGTAAGTGCCTTATCTTTTGGTGTATATTTGTGTCATTCCCTCGTAGGATGACGCGAACCGTGTCCCAGTTTTGAAGAGTGGGGCGTCTGTATTGCGAATGGTTGGTCGTGTGTACGCCATCTGACCTCATCAGTGGCATTTTCCACAATGGCCAGACTTCCCCCGTGCTTCTCTGCACTGTCAGACGACGGCGGGGCCTTCTCTCAACCCACCTATTTCCCTTTACCTACTTGGGGCGTTCAATCTGCTCGCTCTCACGCGCACGTTTGCCTCTTCATTTCTCTTCTTATTGACATCCTCTTTCTTTCTTTGCTCAAAGATTAAATATTTACCTGTTGTGCCCCCAGGCTCCTCCAAGCACGGTCTTATAATGCGCCATCCTTCCTAATGAACCTTTCCTCTGATTCGGAGCCCCATGCCCACACGCCTGACTCTATCCGCGCTGCGACCGTCCAATTGTCGAACATGCATTTTCACGTCCCACCAGATCCTTCATTTCGATCTTTGGGCATGCCACCCATCGAAACGAATACTGAACAACACAGCGCAGAACTTCCGGCCACCAGTGGTTTTATTTTCCCCCATTCCTCTGGCACACCTCAAACATCCTCAACCTCCAGTTTGGGACTTGGATTAGAACCCGACCAAACATCTCTCGTGTCCCGTAGTTTGGCTTCGTCTTTTTTGCGGGACATACCCTCTTCACCGACCTCTGGCTCCGGTTCGGGTTCAGCTTTGGATTCTTCAATAGCCACACTACCCTCGGCTCATCGTTCAGACTTTTCGGAAGACCACCCGGATGGGCAAGAACCACGGAGCAAATCCGAGAAGCAGAAGCTGTCAGGAATATCACTGTTAAGGCCCGCGTCGTCGTCGTCGTCTTCACGATCCTCGAGTCTATCCTCCTCATCAGAAACCGGAGAAAGAAGGCATAGAGGCACCTCAAATAACGTGGTGCTCTCAGATTCCACACCTCTGGCATCACCGATGGGCACGCCGAGACCTGTTTCCCAGCAAGCGTTGCCAGCCCCCAATCGCGTGCATTGGCGCAGCCCACCTTCACTGGCACGACCTTTGGGACCGTCACCGACACAGTCTTATTCTACCATCCGTCACGCGGTAGATGAAAATACGCCTCTCCTCCAAACACAATCTCTTGAAGAAATACCAGAGTCCCAACAACAAGGAACGACGTTAAGCCCTCCAGGATCGCCTGCGTCATCCCCATCTCCAGTTCTCAAACACAGTCTTCTAAACGGACACCATCATGGTGGAGACGAAGAAGAGGGATGGGGCCCTCGTACTTTCTTCGAAGGCTTGGGAAATCAATCTGCTCTCCGTGTCGGTAAACCCAAGCTTCACGTAGACTGCGTCAAGTTGAAGGATTTGTGTACAAGGGAGTTGCGGAAAACACCTGAACACGCATATACTGCTGTACGGGCTATCCCTGCTGTGTTGCTGGGATGTTTGCTCAATATTTTGGATGGTGTTTCTTGTGAGTACAAATTTTCCCTTCCCCACTTCTTCGTTGTGATCGGGGTTCAAAAATTCTCGGAACCTGGAGCATGGTTGGAACATCTAAGCGTCTTGTGATCCTGGTGTAGTCGGGATTATGACCTGGGATCGTATTTCTTCAGTCACGAGGCAGTCATTTTCGCCACTTCGTCAAAAGAGTCGGTGGCTTATGCGGGAGATCCGACTTCCTTTTTCAGATCTTGCCTTTTACTTTTCCTTTCCTTTGCGAACGAAAGAACGTTCTCCGTTTTCTCAACAAGCTAGAAATTCAACGTACTAAAACCCAACTCTCAATCCCCACCATAGATGGCATGATACTCTTCCCAACCACGGGTGTCTTCGCGGATCTAGGACCGATGGGCGTTTCCATGTTCTTCGTGACCGCCGTGGTGTCACAGCTCGTGTACACGTTTGGAGGTTCCGGCTTCGCAGGTGCGAATGGGAGCATGATGATTGAGGTGGTGGTGAGTTGTTTTCGCTAAATTGCCCCTTCTCGAACCAGAATTGAAAGAAAAAATGCCTGAACCATTTGCATTCATGCGCTTTTTTTGCCTCTCCGGCTTCGCTTTTTTTGTCTGATAGCCGTTCTTTCATATTTTGGCGACGAGTATCGCCAACGAGATTGGGGAGGATCAACCACTGGCCGTCATTGCTACGACCCTTGTCGCGTATGCTTTCAGTTCTATTCTTACAGGTTTGTGCCCTCTTCTCTCACTCTGCCGTTGTCATTTTGGGTTTCATCCGAGAAAAAAAAATGACTCACATCGTCATCGTTCGCGTTAGGCCTTTCTTTTTTCCTCCTCGGAGCTTTGAAGTTGGGAGTGGTCGTTGGGTTCTTTCCTCGTCACATTCTTGTCGGGTACGTATCGTTACAGCTTTTATCTTTTCATGAGATTCTCATGATTGTATTTTTTCCCCCTGCAGATGTATTGGTGGAGTCGGTGCATTCCTCATTGAAACGGGGTAAGCTTCAGACTCTTTCTTACCAGGAGAATGCTCCTCTTTTTCTTTTTCTTTTTTTCTCCTTTGGAAACATATTTTTCTAATGCTATTCGAAAGGTTGACCGTTAGCATGCGTATTCCTGAAGAAGACTTCACGATGTCTTGGGAAACCTTTGAATTCATGTTCCTCAACACACATAATCTCCTGCTATGGACCCTTCCTCTCGCTCTCGCCGTACTTCTCAGAGTTATCACTCATAAATATCATCATCAACTAATCTTTCCTGCTTGTACGTTTCTTCTTCTTTTTAAACGAGCTGGGATGCTAATCGCGATCCATCGGCTGATGATTGATTTAAATTGACAGATTTTATTATAATTCCTATTGTTTTCTATTTGGTGGTCTTCGCGTTCGGGTTGGATCTGCAGAATCTTCGACAATCTGGATGGATTTTCGAGATTGCTGCTTCTGCGCAAGAACCTTGGCACAAATTCTATAGCTATTACGGTTCGTTCAACCCTACACCTGTCCTGTTTTCTATTGTGCCTTCGATTGCTTATTTCATTTCCATATCTTGGATAGATTTTAAACTGGTCAATTATAATGCACTGTGGGCTACACTACCTACTCAATTCGCTCTGTAAGTCTTCACAGTTTTTTTCTTTCTTTTTCTTTTCTTCTTCTATGGGGCTTTTCCTTTTTCTGAATGTATCTGCATAGGCTATTCTTCAACATCCTACATCCTCCGCTCAACGTGCCTGCTCTTGGTTCGTCTTACTTCTTTTCCATCATTAATGAAAACTATAGAGTTATCGGATAATCCAACAGCGGTTTCGCTCAACATCGACGTGGACACGAACAAGGAGCTGGTCGCTCATGGGTATTCTAATCTTCTCGCTGGTTTTATTGGGACTGTGTATGTATGATCTTTGTTCGGTGGTTGACAACGTATTCACAGCACTTTCCCTAGGCCAAACTATCTTGTTTATGTAAACACTCTATTGTTCGTCCCTTTTTCTTTTACTACGAACACAACGCCAATAACTTTTTTTTTACTATTCGTAGATTCTATCGCGTGGGAGGTGACAATCGCATATCGGGATTTCTCCTTGCTATCGCTACTGCTATTCTACTTGTCATCGGCACTGCCCCGATCGCCTATCTTCGTAGGTCTTCTCTTTCGCAATCCAAGATTCTATGATCTGACGGCCTTGGTACTTTTTTTAAAAAGCGGTATTGGTTGTTGGTTCTCTCATCTTTGTTTTGGGTATCGACCTTGTAAAAGAAGCACTTTGGGATAACCGACATCGAGTCAGCCGGTATGTCTTGTCTCCTTGATTCTGATTTTTTGAAGAAAGCCAAACTAACTGTGTTCCATCAAGGTCGGAGTACATCACCATCGTCAGCATCATGGTCTGTATGACGGTTTGGGATTTTGTTATCGGTGTTCTCTTCGGCATCATCGTCTGTTGTAAGACTTCTACATCGTCATCGTTGTTATTTGTCTCTTCATAAATGTCCTCTTCTCCTAGGCTTCTTCTTTGTCGTTCAAAACTCTCAGTTACGGAGTATTCGTGCCATGTATACCGGAGAGATGGCGATGTCTGCGGTTCGTCGACCAAGTTTGCAACGCGCGTATATCCGCGAGGTTTCAAAACAGACCACCATCCTTCGTTTACAAGGCAAGCTCATTTACCTGCTTGTCTCTTTTTTTTTGATGCTCATGCGCCGTTGTTAGGGTTCCTTTTCTTCGGCACAATCACTTCTGTCGAAGAAACCATTCGCAGTCTGTTAGAAGGGTCGTATTGGGATCACCACCTGATCCAATTCCTCGTACTCGATCTGTCGCTTGTGGCTGGTATAGATATGTCGTCGGCTGAAGCTTTCGTTCGCATACATCGACTTTTGGCTGCAAAAAGAGTCACTTTGGTGTTCTGTGGGTTTATGAAGGACTCTCCGATCGGGAAGGCTCTCCGCAGTGTTGATGTCCTTGGTTCCAAGGGTGTCGAACTTTTTTCGAATTTCAGCGATGCTATGGAATGTGAGTGGTCTTACACTTTTTCATGTTATTGTAATGAGCTCACTTTTTTTTAATTTCTTTTTTATTTTCATAGGGACGGAGAACGCCTATCTACATGCTTGGTTCAAATCTCAGAAGATCGAGACATCGCACAATTCGACGACTCTAGGTCTGTTTAACAGGAAATTTCACAAGTTATAACATGTACTAACGCCCTTTCAAGCTGTGCCCAACCAACATGATTCAGATATGGAATATAGCCACCTTGTTGGTTCTTTCGTCCGCTCGCCCAGAAGATCTCATTTGCGTGACGCGGGCGACCGAACAATTGCTACAGAAATGTTTTCAGAACCTCATCCCGATGTCAATTACGAGCCCATCAACGCGGTGGCCAAGGCGTTCTCGTCTTACGGGAACATCGACCCAGCGTTCTTCAGACCGCTCAGCAAGTACCTCGAGCGGGTGTCGGTGCCAGCAGGACATGTACTCTGGAAACAGGGTGATCCATCTGCGGGGCTGTATATCATTGAATCGGGAATTCTCCGCGCGTCATACCTATTCGCCAACACTCAGGAACGCTTTGAGGAGTCGATGGTGGCAGGCACTGTGGCGGGTGAAATGACAGCGTTGGCGGATTCACCGAGGAATGCGACGGTTGTTGCTGAGCAGCCGTCGGTGTTGTGGAAGCTCAGCAACGAAAACATCCAGAAGTTGCAGTCGGAGGAACCGGAGCTTGGAAGAGTTTTTATTCAACTTGTTCTCAAAGGTGAGTTGAGGTTTTTTTTTTTTGGCTTCTATATGAGTGGCTGACAATGATATGTATCGTTTTTCAGCCGCCAACATAGACCATGACATTCTTCTGTCTGCTGTCGCTTCAAGGCAGTGAAAAACCAAACACCAAAGCCATAACACTCTGATTTATTTTACTATCTATTTATCGCACATCTCTCCTTTCCATATCACTGGTTTCTATCGCTTTCTTTCTCACTTTTATATGAAGGGACTCTTCTACGACTGATCCTTGACACATTTATTTGTAGGTAGATCTCGCACATCACGTCGTTGGCTGTTTGTATCGCGACCTCTCGTCGACATGTTTTCCTTGGTATTAACGACGACTTAAAAAAAAAAGTTTTTAATCGCATTTTCCTTCTTTATTCTTGGAGCGAACTACTTATGCCAGGTTGGTTCGAATTCAAATCTGGTAAATCTCTCAGGATACAGCACCACAGCATTGGCTACACAATGGTGAGTGCGGTGTCAGTCGAGTCACAAGCCTTATGGTGCATGATGCATGATTGTATGATGACCGACCATTTTGGTAGTTGTGGCACCAAACCTAAATTTAGAACATCCTAAAAGAGATAAGATCGTGGACCGTCATCTTAATGGACTCAACCTCTCCTCCAATTCTACTGAAATACTGGCACTTCTGGGTCCCCCAGCTGGACGAACTCCAGGATAATAGCTCATGAAGTCAAGGACTGCTTAACAGCCCAAGAGGCCGAGTTAACCCGTATCTTGAATCGAAGTTCTTGGCCCGTTTTTGATGGTGGCACCTATCCACCGACAATGCTGGTGCCGAATCCCATTGTTCGTCTGTGCCAATTGACGGAAACCATAGAGAACAATGGGCTAGGTGAATGTCTACTTCCCAATGCAGAAAATCCTTTCTGTTTGGAGCTGGAAATTTCCCTCTGGGCCAGGTATAAATTAGATGCCATGTTCGATTCCCTGGGATTTTACATCTTGTCTTCCCCCCTTCATAGTCCTGTGTCTGTGGCACTCGAACGCGTACTGCTCTCCCCCCCGCTTTCTTGAACCTATCCCCCCTCTTCTCTTATTCTTCTATCATCCTCAAACATGGTCTCCGTCTACGACTATATTTTCGGGATCGTCATTCATTTCGACATGTTCAGAATGCTGTACGATCTGGAGAACCGGGACTCTACAAGAGCGGTCGTTCGCTCGGTGCGAAGCCTCATACCACTCCTCAATACCCCTTCCTCTTCCAACGACGCTGGCACCGACACCACCGTCACCACCACCGACACCAACCAAGAACCACTCGCCAACACCTTACCCTTCTCCATCACCGTTCCCGTCCCGCGCTCTCCTTCCAGCAGTGCGGGCGAAGGGGAAGAGGAGCTCGCGATGATCCACATCGACGCCGACGGCGAGGTGGTGAAGATCGAGCGCGAGATATTCAAGGCAGGGAGTTTCAAGCAGGCCGCTCGGCAACGCGTGGAGAGGGGGGCGTTGAAGGACATCAAGGCCGACACCCGTGGCTTTGAGGCATTGGTGCGGTTCACTCCACCTGAGCCATCCAACAATGCCGGCCCCCCTCCAACTGTCGCTTCGACATCCGGGTGGTGGTTGGCGAGGCTCATTCAGCCCGTCGCGTCTACATCTACCGGTGCATCTTCTTCCTCAGCCTCGTCTTCATCCTCGGTGTGAGTGCCCTTTTCTTCATCCGCTCTCATCTAAGGAACGAACAATGGTATTAACGAACTCTTCTTCTCTAGAACTAGCAATCAACCAGCACATAGGCCTATCGAACGGCAAAACGCGTTCAGATATCCAGATGTCCCTCCTCCACCTGGCTACCTCCACGATTGTGGTGTTCTTCCACGCGCACCAGGCCCTCCAAGACCCATCCACCGTGAATACGCGTTCTACGTTCCGAGGCCATGCCGCCGTCGGACTTACCGCCCTGTCGCACCAGCTCCAGCCCCCACACCCGCACTCACACTTCCTCCTCCTCCTCTCTCGGCACCAGCCCAAATTACCGCAGGCCCAGCCGAAGCACCCACCCAAGCTACGGATATTGGGTTCAGGACGCTCGTGTCGCCCGACAGCGTTAGGTACCGGCGTAGAGTGGCTTACTCTATGGGGCGGATGGTCGAGGACTCCATCATCACCTCGCCTGTGCTTCCTCGCAATCAGGTCGATGCGGTTGCTGGTCCTTCGATGTTCCGAGGTTCTGCTTATGAAGATGAAGATGAAGACTTAGAGATCGGCAACGCGGATAGAGCCAGGCCCGTCTTTAGGTTTGGCTGGGGCATCAAGCGTACTCGAGAGGAGTACGAGAACGACGACCTCGACGCCGATGAAGATAGCGATAAGGAGAACCGGGAAGAACTCGCCTACCAGGACGCTAACGACGATAGCGATAAAGAAAACCGGGAAGAACTCGCCTACCTTGACGCAGACGACGATAGTGATAAGGAGAATCGTGAGGAACTTGCCTATCAAGACGCTAACAATGATAGCGACAAGGAAAACGAGGAAGAACTTGCCTACCCACCCCCTGATCACGAAGAACTGCCCAGGTTGAAGAGGATGCGCTACACCACCTCGCAGGAGGAGGAGGAGGAGGGCCTCGAATTAGATCTGGACCACTTCGTCCGCTCTCCTGCTCCGAGTCCCTTCTGGCCATATGATCTACTCACCCCCCTCTCCCCTCGCCCTCTCGTTGCTGTCCCCATCCCCAGCCTGAGGGAATCGTCGCCTTCGCCTTCGCGCTCCACTGCGAGCGCACCGGCTGGGTCTTCTCTTGTTCCACCCCTCCGAAGGTCCGCGAGGCGTGCTGCGCAGCTCGCTGCTCAAGAATCAGCTAGCGCGATGGCTTCTGCGGGAAGCAGCGCCAGCGCTGCTGACAGTGAGGGTGAGGGCACTCCTACTGTTAGACGTCGTCGTCGCGGTCGTCGAGGAAATGGCAAAGGCAAGGCGAAGGCTAAAGCGAGCGCCAAGGGCAAAGGAAAGCAACGAGCGGAGGAGGACGAGGAGTGAGCTGGTACGGTTTTATACATGTGCATGATTGTCTCTTTTCTTTTTTTCGTCTCGTCTCTTTACTCCATTTTCCTTTTCTCATTTCTCTGTGTACATCTCATCTTTTCGGACAGTTCTCCCTATCCCTCTTTTTTTCTGTTTTGTTTTTATTTTCACCGCTTTTCAACTCCATCTGCTCTCATACCCAGTGGACACTGTCACATATATACTTACCCGCCACTGCCTCCTTTCTCGGACCGTTCGCTCTTTATTTGCTTTACATTCCTGTTTTTTGTGCTTTGATTTTGATTTTTTTTTTGGCTTTTTCTCTGCTTTTCTTTTTACCTTCATCATCTGCGACACCCCCATCATCTTCTTGCCGTATCTCCTCTCGCTCCGAACATATCTCTTCTCTTCTCTTCTATCTATCTCTCTATCTATTCATATCTCTCTGACTCTTCATTTTGGTTTCGTTGGACTGGCGTCTCTGTGTAGTGTACAACTTCAAGTTGTAGGTTAGGCTAGGATAGTTTTCGGGTGTCTCTGACGCGATTTGATCAATACATACTATTTTTTCATCGGATCGCATGGCCTGTGAGATTTCTGAAGGCTATAATACAAAAATCCTTCAAACATTGTCAGTCATGAGTCCCTTCCAAGTCCCTTCCTGGCAACTTGAACCAACTTGAAGTTCGAAGTCTCCCCCCTTCGTAGAACAGAGCAGAACACTTTAGAACCCCTTGGTTCCGAGTTCGAACTCTTTGTTTCATTCCGCGTTGTTGAAGAAGACAATGGGCCAAGAAGGAACGAGTTGGCGACTTTCCGCCCCACACACGTGATGGCCTAAACGGGATACCATTATCTAAGACACTCAAAAAGGCAGGTCTGTGATGAACTGCTCAAACCGGTTCAGTAATTCAGACATGTGATGTTCAACAAAGAACCTTGCAAATAAATGAAGTCCAACCAGTGTAAGAGTCAGTCTGGAGTGTCTTTGAGGTGGGATACATGGAGAAAGTTCTTGATAATTGCTCAGATTATGGCAGAAATTGAATGTATTCAAAATAGTGTTAATATACTTGTGATAAATGGTAGCCTAACTCATAAATAACACCAAGTTTTCTATGTACTACCCTTATCCTCAACCTGTAAGTCCTTTTCTTGAGAATGCAGGTATCACAACGATAGATGGTTGATAGAAAGTCATATTACACAAAGATTGGGGGAAAATTGGAAGCAGCATAGACAAGAATGTCCGCAGAGGGACGTGTTCGAGGTGGGGTGTTCAGAAAACATGGGAAGTGTCGCTCAAAGAGGAAAGGGGCGAGCAGGATGGAAAGCGACTTGCGAGGTGATGTTCAAAGGGAGGCAGAGGGCTGTGAGCGACGTCGGGGTGAGGGAAATGGTTGGGGGTCGTCGTCGAGGATGTGAGATGGTGGTGGTCCTTTCGAAAGCTGTGGAAAACATACCAGCCGGACTTTCCATTGTTTTGCGAACAATGAAGTGAACCGATCGTGTCGAAAACGAGCCGCTGCCTTTTCGGGTGTCTTAGATAATGGTGTCCCAATTAGGCGATCACGTGTGTGGGGCGGAAAGTCAAAAGCTGAAGGAACGGAGGATTGGTGTCACGGCTGGCGCCGATTCATAATCTGGACCGGAATACCTGTCTTTAATATGTCGGCTAAAAAAATCCGCTGAATATCCATCCGAATATCGTTCGGAGTTACCATAAAAGGCATGCCCGAACGATATTCAGGTGGATATTCGCCGAATTTTATTACTCGACATATTCAGGCTAGGATAAATCGGCGCTGTTTATGAATCGGCGCCAGCCGTGTGTGGGACTTGCGACGCGGATTGATTCTGGGTGCGGGAACAATGGGCGTCACAGCGGAATGAGTGGCGTGTTAGTTACCGTTTATGGAAGGAGTTGAATTCTGGGCCACGGGCTCTTCACCGAGATTTTTGGGGTGGAAAAGCTGTATTTTCCAGTAATTTCTCCTTATTAACAAACATATGAGATTATAAGACTGGTTTTTTATTTTTTATACGTCGAGATAGCGCGAATTACGCGTCAACTGAAAAAAATATGGTAGAAAGCTTTGTTTCACGTTGGCTGTGTTTGTCACTATTATGCCATCACATACCGAAAACGGCAATTATCCACATGTTGGTTTATTTCCGGATTGCATCATTGACCATGGATTGGTGTCGACTTCAAATTGTATATAATCTGGGCTCGCCACAATAATTTGGATCCCCCATTCTCCTTCCTTCGCCCACTATCACCACCACATCTGCCTCAGACGCGTATCCCGCTTTCTTATACCCTTAATTCATAATGTCTGCGACACAAACCACCTCTCAAATCGCGTCTGCATCCGCTATCAACATGAACTCAACCTCAGAGGTCGTTGAGAACCAGAATCTGGCCCAGGGCCAAGCCACTATCAGTGCTCCTTCAGCCGCAGTTACCCACACAGCATGGGCACCTCCACCTCTTCGCATGATGGACCCCATGGACGAGAGCTTCGGATACACTCTCGCATCGTCGCGCACACATGAAAGCCGACACGATGAACGGCGCGAAAGCATGGCGGACATGCCACCCTCCTATGAGGAGGAAGCGGCGATCCCGCTCCCGGAATATACACTCCATGCACCCGAGCCTGTCACGCTCGCGATGTTCCTTTTCAAGTTTGGTTTCTGTACGTCCTTTTTTCTATCTCTTGTTCGTTCATAGTGACTGATCTTATTTTCTTTCTCTAGTATTCCCTCTTTTCTGGGTCTTCGGCGCGTTCATCCTCCTTTCCCCCCTCCGCGAACCCACCCTCTCGACGGCTGAAGATAGCACCACCCCTGCTTGGATGCCAGAGAAGACAGAGGCCGAGCGCAAGCGAATCATCGAGACGATCCGCGAAGCCGAGCTCAAATGGGCAAAGAGGTGTCTCTTTGCATTGCTCGCCCTCCTGACACTAGTGGCCATCGCTCGCCTCGCTGCCTGGTACATCATGCACCAGTGATACAACAAAATTAGTCCCTTCTTGCGACACATACCCGCCACTCCACACTCATTGGACAATTTTTCGCATCTTATTCTCTTTTCGCATTTCCTGGACAATTTTTTTGCATTATGCCTGCATGCATACCCATACCCCTTCATCCACATTACTGTATCGTTATTCGCTATCTAACTCGCATATTTCGCTTTCGCTTTTCGCTTTCGACACTGGATCACATTCACGACCTTCATAGAACATCATGTAGACCCCTTTGATAGGGGATTGTATTATTAAACTACCAAACTACGACCTGTACGACTAAAATAAATTGAATCACATTCTTTAAAAGCTAGCTTAAGCGCTTGACCTTGGTTGTCCGTATTTGATCGGAGTTGGGAGTCGGATTTCAAATTTCGCGTTTCAACCAAGTTTCAAGTTTTCAACACATTCTTAACTTACTATTTACAAAGCAGCCCTTGAACGTTTGGGGAGTCAAGGCCTTTCTTGCACTTCATGTGCAGCTATTTGTCATTCCATACACCAACCGGTCAGCCATGAATGTCATATTTCTGGGTGCTACATCTGCAAAGACTTTGCGAAAGTCAACGACGAATTAGCCACGACATACAACCGTCTCTCCGAACTTGCAGCAGAACGACAGAAATTTCTGGATAAACCACGCCATGGCCCCTTGATCCATCGCATGCCTGTCGAAATCGTTCCCTTGATATTCGGCTTCGTCAGTTTCACCTCTGTCAAAGTAAAAACTGGCGCTCGGCTGGCCAGGCCTCCAGGCCTCGCTTGAGGCACTGCGGGGCCTCAGGCTCGAATGACTTGCAAGTTGCCACAAATGAGTATGATCTGAGTTCGGCGCTTCAGCTTCAGCTTCCAGCGTCTTCGAATCATGCCTGTGATCTGTGCATATGATATATAATGCCATGATGGTCGTGTAGGTGACGTCGATGATCATGAACTAGTCCTAGCGTATTGACCACAGTCGAAAGCTCGAGGCGATGATCATTCCCATTCCGAGTCTTTCTGAGATCATCACCGTATATTCAGTCGTTAAAGAATGTACATTGCCATCGACACAGAGAAATTGATTACCCTCGTTAACTTCCAAAAGACCGCTGTTCACGTTGGCAGAGACACTGCTGGTGCCGGGGATGGGAAACCGTGATGTGTGTTGTCTGGGTAAATCCCTCCCCGTTTAAATGATACAAATTCGGAATTAAAAACAATTACTTGAATGGACAGAGACGATCCAGATACCTCGAACTCAAACACAGAACCCGACATCGACAATATTCAAGAGACGGACACGAACAGTGACGGTAAACCTTCGTCGACATCGACAGCTCCCATCGGCATTAACACCGTCGGCACTTTCATGATCACTTCCTCAATCATTGAGTTCCATAAGCCCTCACCGGCCTCATCGTCAAATGCAGTCACAGCTAGCATAACCACCACCACCTCCTACACATCATTCACATTCGCACTCCCAACCCCGGCCACTGGCCCTCTTCCCTCGACACCGTCCCCACCCACAGGCCCAACACCGAGGGTACCGTTGATGGGCCCAGCCGCGACGATCCCAGCGGCACAGGCCACCTCCGATGGCGATCACGGCGGTCATAATCACAAAAAGACAGCGGCGATGACGGGGCAGACAGTGTCGATTGTGATTGGGGTGTTGAGTGCCATCATCTTTTTAGGTATCATGGGTTTCCTTTATGTCTGGTGGAGACGAAAATCACAAAGAGAAAAACAACGACAATGGGGTGATGGAGGAGTAGGAAGGGGCAGAGCTGAAGAAGGACGACACAGGGCTATGATGGATGAAAACGGAAGGCGAACGATAGACCAATTCACAGAGTGGACATCGGATATCTATTTTCCAACGACCACTGGGACGAGGACGACCAGGACAGGAGCTGGTAGTGGGGCTGTGCCTGGTAGTGGGAGTGGGAGGACGTCGTCCCGTTTTTCTTTCCATGCGAGTAGGTGGAAGGATCTTCCAGATATTGCTTCGGAAAGATAGAACGATAGAGAAATGGCACAGGTATTCTTTTTTGTGCTTCCTTCTTTTCTTTTTCTGTTTGAGGAGAAACTTCAACACAAAGGCCTGTTGAAGATCGAGAAGTGTATGATAGTTGTGAGCTTTTAGAATAGTGTCAAGGCCTTCGAGATCGAGTGATTAGGAAACGGATGGTATCCAAGAAAAAAGCATTACAATGACAAAATTACAGGATTGATAACAGAGCGAAAGATGGGGTATCCAGCCAGCCAAGTAACAAGTATTATGTAGCGGGATCGTGTAGAACCGCGAGAAGAAATCTATCATCTAAAAATCTCGTTTCAGTCTGTGTTGAATGAATATAACAAAAAGCAAAGCAAACGGGTTTCCAACCTGGTGATATCATAATTTCGTGCCTCTTCGTTCTTATCCTCATAAATTTCACTTCGTCCTATAACGTCCATCGTCAGAAACCATATTTTATCCCTTGACGAGAGAAAAATGAGGAAAATAAATTAAAACGCACCGCTTCCGATTCCCCTCCCGCACTGCCCAACCCATCATCACCCCTCACCTCCTCAAGCCCCGACTGCACACTCTCAACAATCCGCGCCACGACCGCAGCATACCGTTTCCCCTGCTCGCCCTCAAACACCACGCCCGAGTGTCTGATGATACTCGGATGGGGCCCGCGGGTGATGAGAATGTAGCCTAGGACGGATCGGTGGGAGGAGAGCATGGATAGTGTCTGTTCGAGTTCGGGTGACATTGATGTGGATGAGGCTGTTGTGGTGCTGGTGCTCGTGGCGCTGGGACCCTGGGAGGCATTGGAGGTGTGGGGTTGGGAGATGAAGGACGTTCGGGCGGTCGATGGAGGAGGTTGGTTGAGGCCTGAAGGTCGTAGTGCCTAGTAAAACAAACGCGAAATTAGTCTTTGGCCCATCGGTACAAGATAGATCAAGACATACCATCTTTGTTGATCAATAGACAGAGTATTCCCTTGGAATTCTTGTGAAATGGGTAGATGAAAGTCGGGGACAATAACTCGTTTTGAGGTCAAATCGTGCTCGGCGTTGACGCGAACGACGACGATGCAGGCGTTCACGCTGTTGTTGTGCTTTATTGTCCAGGAACCTCTTCACGTGCCTCCTCTCCTACCACCGTGCTGACCCAAGCGAACCGAATTAGCGCCCATTATCCGTTTCCCCATCCTTTCTCACCATTAAACCCAAGTTGAAGGCCGGACAACGAGCGGGGGAAGAGGGAAGAAAGAAGACATTGGTTGGCCTCTTTTTTTTTCTTCTTGCTCACCACCATCTTTCATTGCCCCACTGGCACGGCCTGCTGGCATCGATAGTCAAACCGAAGTTTGTCATTGAACATCCAAAGGAACTTGATAGTCTCTTCCGTCGAGCTGGTTATAGCCACTGGTAGGCTCTCCGGGGATATTCAAGAGGGTCCGCAAGGAAGGCCTTTGGGATGCCGATGCGAGGTCTGGAATCTGGATGCAAGACTCGGATTTCACGTTTAAATTTGCTTCTTAGCATAGTTGAGCCTGCGTCTGAGGACCATAAAGGAAGAAGGAAAGGGTAGACCCGGACACAGGATACGGTCATCATACCTGTGACGGTCATCACCACTGCTCATGATGTTCGTGAAAAAAAGAAACATAAAAGATCATAGTAAAATGTAATTTGAAGGACGGTAGAAATGTTTTAGTTACAGTCTCCCATTATCAATCAGCATAGCTTCTCCGATGATGCACCGGCAGGTGGGCCCTTGCAAAAGGTACAATCTGGTACAATACATTTGGGTGAACTCAGATCAAGACCATCCTCACTCCTCTGTTTGTAGCTTGAATCAGGGCCAGCTAGTACCTTCTTCGATTTGGACGTCAACATCATCGATGTCATGGCCTTTGAGGTTGCTTAAGAGTTCCTGGCGAGCCACAGAAGCAACATCCTCCTTCAAATTCTCCCGCTTGACGAGAATCCAAAACGTAGGGGGACTTATAACATCGACGGTCTTGCTAGGATCCTCTTTATCCGGCTCCTCGCGGCAAAAGCGAACGAAGTTGATAGAGAAGAATTTTACTTGATTGCGGTCGAGAATTTCAGCTGTCTGGACACAAATACGAGTCAGTCTAGAGTTGAATTAATTACTCAAGCGAATGCGGCGTGACAGACCTCGTGGAGAACTTTGTGGTATAGACCATGCCCGTCACTGCTCAGTTTCTCGTGGTGGTTGACAGGGAGGAGACTCCTACTCATGTTTCGAAGGTTTTGGGATAGATCAAAGATCCAAACTTTTCTAGGCGTCCCTCTTATCAATGTTTTGGTTCAATGCTCTCAGTGTCTCGTACTTACAGTACGTACCCAACCTGGGACATTGATGACGCAATACCCAACGAATAGGGGCTTTCCCATGTGGTGATCGTCCCACGCCGTTTCCACATGGACACACACTTACCGCCATGGCAAGACGTTGCACAGGACAACTTGCCAGGTAATCTCGAGGCAGCCTACTCAACCGTTCCAAGGTCTCAGAACTTGTCCCAAATATCATCGAAGCCATGAAGCATGAAGCATGAAGAAGAAGAGGTCAAACGATTTTACCGAGTTGTTCGGATTCTTTCGGCCCTACTGGCAAGTCTAATGTTTCTGTGTTAAGTGCCAGAGGACGTGGAGGAATGCGGACTACCCATTGCGTTGCGTTGGCCACGATGCAGATGTATATTGCTGTGTATAATATATCAAGCAAGCCATCATGTGCCATGCTCAGACCTGGAGCCTCCTGGAGCATGGCACAACTGCAAGGCGAACGTCAGCTCGTTTTTTAATACGAGTTAGTATTCACCTCTTTCAACAGCCTAAGCTGATCAACCGTTATGGACATAAGCAGAGACAGGCCGCCGCCTCAGGCTCCACTCCAAACCCAAACCCAAACTCAACCGACGCCCGAAGATCTCACTACCACTGTGCAAGCTGTTGGGCCACACAACAGTGATCTTTCTCCAATCCCAATCGCCGCATCGTCTCCTAGGCCTCATGCACAGGCACATGCCTTAACAAGTTCACCTCGATCATCGTCCTCCCTGGCAGCAGACAACGAAAGACCTAGGGATTCGAAATTCAGCTTTCGAAATTCCAACCAACCATTACCGCCTTTACCTGAAGACATAGACATCTCACCGCACCAGGAGTACCGCGACTCACACCCCGATCCTCGATCAATACCTCTTAACACACGCAGAATCTCTCTGGCTTCAGGACTCACAGAAGTCAGTCAAATTCATTACGTTCTGAACCTCTTTCATTTCCCCACTAACTTGACTCATCCTCATATCTACACAACACTGACACATTGACATGATACATCCCAGTCCGCCGAGTTTCGCAGAAAAACAGCCGGCGAGCGCCTCGACCCCACCCTCCTCACGGCGATTGCGGAGAAAGAGAAATACGCTTTTAAAGCTCGGTTGACTGGGTTCGCCTTGAATGCTGCGATTGGGATGCAGGTCGTGTTGGGCGCGCTGACGACGGGGTTATCTGTCGTGACAACTGGGCATCAAGTATGTACCACACCGCAGTGACTTGGGGGAGGAGGAGGATACATACTGCATAGTGATGACAATGCCGTTTCGTTCCACAGACTCAAGTCATGACAGCCGTCCTCGGTATGTCTCCTTTCTTTTTGAGAGTTCCATGAATGAATCGATTAACTGGAAATTTCAATCAAAGGTGGCATTGCAACCATCGTAGCGTCCTATCTCGCCAGAGCACGGGGCTCGAACGAGCCAGAGCTATCTATAGCCCGAGTCAAAGACCTCGAACAGTTCATACGCGAATGCGAAGCGTTTAAGATGGACCGCGGGCATGTCGTAGATGATACTGAAGACGCGAAGGTGCTTGAGTTTAGAAGGAGGTTCGAAGATTTGTTGGGGAATGCGAGCGGGTGAGTGCTCACTTGGAAAATAAAAATCGTTGATTCATTTGATCATGCTGTTGTGGTCAATCTGAAGGGAACGGAAACTGTCCGCCTGATGATACTTAGATAATGGGACAAGTAAACTCTCGCCGAAAGAAAATTCTTACTATATTGGATTCTATCTATCTATCTAACTGCGGCCACAGATTATTTGAATAATATAGCATGGAATAAATTATCATTTACAAATCGAGCACCGAAGAAGATGAGGTCAGACTCAAAGAGTCCGATGCCGCTGTCAATGCGGGGCCAGCGACGCGACGCGTTGTGGTCATGTGACATGTCTTGTCTTTCCTTCAAGCGCCACTGAGCAACAACGGCCAGTTGTTTGTCATTCAAGCTCAAGTTTCCTCCATTATAAGTAGATAGCCTTTCAAAGGACTCCTCCTCATCAAAGGCTCTCACCACAAAGTCCTCTCTCCACGTACATCATCAACCCACATCGAACATTGAACGATGAAGAACAAGAACAAGCAAACCAAATTCCCAGTCGTGAGTATTAGTCAAACCATATTCTTCCTTGTCTTCCGCCCTACCCTGTTCCGCCACCTCGGATGCGGATTCGCAGTCCATGTCGAAGATTTTCGGGGTGAAGGAGGAAGAGGATAGATATCGAAATGAAATGAATTACAATTACTGATAATCTCTCTTCTTTTTTTCTGTTTCTGTTTCCGTGTCTCTTGCATTGATCTCTCGGCCACCATCGTCATCCATGCCTGGTGTTGACGCTCAATCATCAATCATATCATACGCTCGTGTCTGGCTTTGATTTTTACGCAATACGCAGGCTCGGATAAAGAAGATCATGCAGAAGGATGAGGAGGTTGGCAAAGTAGCTCAAGCCACGCCCATCGTCATATGTACGTAACTTCTTTTTTTCTCATTATTTAATGGTTTCTTTTCTTTTCTTCTTTTCTCTATCCTTTAAACGGACGAACGTTGATGTCTGCATATCCACAGCCAAAGCACTCGAATTGTTCCTTGGCCTCATCATCGAAGAAGCCAGTAAAGTCACCGTCGAAAGAGGATCAAAGAAACTCGAGGCATACCATCTGTAAGTCCCCGTTCAAAAACATAACGCTGACCCACTCTATTTCATTTTCTCATTGTTCGTATTTTATTTTTTAGTAAACACGCCGTCGAAACCACCGAGATCCTCGACTTCTTGAAAGACCTCGTCGAGAACGTCCCCGACCCCTCCGCAGGTGGCACGATCGACTTCGAAGCAGAGACCGCCGAAGCCAAGAAACGTCGTGGCAAAGGCAAACGCGCGGGAGCCCCCGGCGCCTCAGCCTCCGCATCCGCTTCAGGCGCAGGCGCAGACGCCTCGGGAGCGGCACCAAAACGTCGGCGCAAAAAGAAAGTCGAGTCGAGTGCGACTGTGGATGATGATGATGACGCACCTGGTGCGGGTGGGAGAGGTGGGAGGGGGATGAAGACTCCGCCTGAGGAGGAAGAGGATGGGGATGTTGATATGCATGAGAACGAGCATGATGATCCAGATGATTATGATGACGACGAACCTCCGCGCAACAACGCTGCTGCTGCGTTCTCAACGCGTCGACGACAAAGCCCAGAAGAGGAGGAGGAAGATGACGATAAACCTTACATGCCTCCAAGAAAGTGATGTGATTGCACTGATACCCTCACCACACCCACACACACGGCACCAACGAGATGTACAGAGGGTGTCGTTGGAATTGAACAAATGAATGGATGATGAATGTACTGCTGGATCCCCCCTCGCCTGTAATTTATTTAAGTGTTTAATGACATCTTTTTGTACGTTTTTAAAAAAGAAAAAAGCAAGAAAAGATGACAATGGTATATTTTAGACAAATCCCAGAACTTAGAATTTAATTAATTAAATCACATCAAATTAACTCAACCTCGCCTCTGGCTACGAGCTGTTCCACTATGGAGTATGGCATCAACGAAATATGGCCCTTGTTCATATCCAACGTCGCACCGCTAATCATCATATTGAAAATCAGGAAACCGAACGAACGAAATGATCAAAAAAGGGGGGCTTACTCTGGAAGTCGGATTCGAGGACATCGTTGTAGTGCATGGACGAATACCGGTCGCGATTTGTCTGGTTCGGTAACTGGAAGAAAAGAAAAAAAGGAGACATCAATATTGGAAGGTGAAAGGTCGACAAAGAGAAACAACACACTCATCGGTGGGACGAATAGCGGGTTATCATCTAAATGAGATTGTTTCTCTGGTAGGCCTTGGAGGACTGATCTATAAAAGTGTTGGTCCGTAAGCTTTGCGTGCCTGTATTCCAGTCATGGTTAGCGTTTTGAGTTTGGCAATGGAGAAGAGTGTTGAAGGATGATGGAACTTACCGACTGGCATGGTCCAGTTCCGCAGCGGTCAATCGTGTTTGGATATCCGCGTCCGTGGTGATGAACCGCGCATAACGTTCAATCTACATGTATGCATAACATGACAAGGCAAGAAAGCAACAGAGACGGAGGTCTGCAATCAATCAAAAACTCATGGTATATGACAACGCGGAAAGTCAGATGAAAAGGCATACCTTGAAAAGCCTTGTCCGGACATACGATCTGACAATGAATTTGACTCTTTCGACTTCGGTTTGGACGAGCATGATACGGATGTGTTCCTCTTCGGACGTCGATGGGTCTTCGCGCAGGAGTTGGACGGCTTGCGACTAGTCGAGTTTAAATACCAGTAAGTAAAACCCAAGATCAACCAAGAAAAGAGAAGAGAACAAAAGAGCAGCAAAAAATCACAACAAACGCACCTGACGTCTAAGATGATCCAGAAGATTCATCAGCAAATCCTCCTGTGCGGGAAGGATATCGGGCGCATGGCGTTCGTTCATCCAATGCCGTGCCAGTTGTTCGAGTGGGGTCCCCCGCCCCTCTCCTTCGCCGTCGTCGAGAAAGACGTTGGCATCTCTATCTATGTCTGGTGGAGGGGCCGTCATTTCCCTTTGTCTTGCCCTGTCTCGGTCTCTGGGGTTGGGGATGGGATCACCAAAGTCAAAATCGTTGGAGGGACCAGCGGTTGCAGCTGGGTTCAAGCGACCGGCTTTCATAAGTTCGTATTCCTCGTCCCAGTCCATGTTTATTTGTTTTGTCCTTGGAAGATAAGTAGAGTCAGAGAATGAAAGGGGGGTTTAGGATACGAGGCGCGTCGATTGATGGAGAGATATGATTCAATAGTTTATGGTCGCGCTTTTACCTGCCCTAAACTCCAAATTGACATTTTCCTAATGTGGTCTTGCTATACCTTTCTCTAGCCCTCCTTTCATGTTCAATCTTTAATCTTTGATACATCAGAAATAGGAAGAAAACATATGCGCGATGAGTACTGCAATGAAGCCTTTCAAATTTGAGCTGTAATGCTGGCCCAGAATACTGCAGGATAGCTCGAGGATCATGATGGTGGGTTTTTCTCTTCGAACCGCTCTGATGTTTAGTGAAGGTCAAACACGCCCTTTTTTTATTTAGAATTTTAGTCTTTTTCTGCGAGACTGGCAGCAACACATATTGCTCGCTATCATGTTCTTTACAGACGGTGGCTTGCTCAAATCGCATGAAAACAATTGCTGCACTGGCAGACCGGATCCCAACAAAACATTTCGTTTGGATCTGATTTTTTCTCGAGACCGTTTCAATCTCGTTTAAAATCTGACTTGTCAGCTCGCTCAGACTCGAATGCTGACCCCTTTCCTTATATTAAGACCCACTCTCCTCTTTTTTCTTTTTCCCCAGGTTCATACCCCACAACCTCCCGACTGACCGACAAGCGGACGCCCTCAAGTTCAAAAACCTCTCTTCTCTCCCATTTCCCATTGCGTGCCCGCAACCGATAGTAAGGGGAGTAGTGTGTTGCCTACTGTATGCCCCCTGTTTTCACGCAACGACGCGACCTTGCTCTTGACCAAAATCTTGAATCCGAAGCTCGTCTGACCTTGATCCTAGTGGCTGCTGGCCTCGGTGTTCTCGTTGTCGCTAGTGTCGTTATCTTCTTTGGATATCGTCTCCTAGGATTCTTTCGTTTTAGCTCTCGTCAACCACCTGATACCAGTGACACTACCCCCGTAGATACACCCGAGGTTCAGTCTGAGGTATGTACCTGTCCATCCATCCATCTATTCCACTTCCGACTTCTCTTTTGAACGCTCTCAACCAACATCCCATTTATTTCCACAGAAACCTGACACTTCCAGCCCATCGGTCACCTCAACGGATATCATGTCATCCAACCAACTCCACCGCGCGGAGGCTGCACACGCAACGCCAAATACACCCAAGTCAAGGCCCCCATTCTTTTTAACTTCGATGCGCAAACATTCCTCCGCACCTCACCGACCAGCTGGTATATACACCGGTTTCGGAAGGTCAGCGTTTCAGGTGTATCGCCCATCCGCCTCCGCCTCTGCCTCCGCCTCTGCCTCTGGGGCGTCGGGGGAAGTGGAATCCCCATCTCACGCAAGACCATCCCCACCACTAGCACACACGAGAAACGCGTATGCCGTCCCTCAAGGCATCGTCACAGCACACGCAGCTGGGTGGATGAAGGTGGCTGACTCTGTTGTCGGACGTCATCCCGATGCGAAGCCTCTTCACGCCCGCGTCGCCACCCAAGCCGACATCGACTTGATCTCCGGGCACCTCCACATGCCTTGGGCGTATAACGATACCGACGAAGCGAGGCCTCAGCCTATACCCGTCAAAGTGCTGAGACCGGACACCGCACCCGTCTTCCCCTCACCCCCTCCTCCTCCGGAGATCCTCAAGGACGTTGGGAACACTCGTACAAGGGTCGTGTTGGTTTCTGTTAATAATACCACCAACAGCAAGAATTCAAAGCGAGCTCAGAAGGGGAAGAGCCCTCGGCCTGCCCTTGGGAAGGAGAACATGCCGGTGGCTCCTCGATCGTCGTCGTCAATTCCAGTGTCCTCCGGCCGTCATCGCACTTGAAAGTTATCTTGACCAATGACCCTTGAACAACGTCCCCGTTTTCTCTTTCTCACACACATATACACATACACACACCCGTGCTCCGTGCTGCGCAGTTCTCGTTTCGGCTTTATGGACACTATACTATGTTTATCTCTCGCTAGTAGCTGGCTGTTCTGTATATCCTGATATTGTTCTCTTCTTCTTTCCCCTCCTCCCTCTCTCTCGTTCCTCCAAATTTAATAAATGTTCTTCCTCCTCCCCAGTTTTACCCTCTAGTAAGTCACTTTCCATCTGTTCCATACAAATACAAAATCGATCCTGACGTTTGCTTTTTATCTTTTAGATTATATTTCCCTCGCAATCGCAATCACAAAACCCATCCTTCATATATTTCTGTTTTAACGACCCCCAGCCTGCCCTCGCATCGCTCCCCCCATATATATATCCCTCCACACATCGAAGTCTGTTTTAAAATTAAATTTTCATTCAATGTCGTCATCTTACTTATGTCCACACCGAAACCGTGCTGCTCCCATCCCATGGGCACGGAATCCAGATGGGTTGGTCGGACGTTGTTTCTATATTCTATAAGTAAGTATTCCGTTCGGTCGTTCGTTCTTTGGTTCGTTCGGCCCGATATCTTGGAAAAGCAGGTGAAGATTCAGGAAGGAAGGTCGTGGACTTGGGCGCTCTTGATGACAATACTGAGGCCGGCTTGCACCCCCCGTCTCTCCCATCTCCTCTGTTCTCTGCTCTCTGTCCTTTGTTCTCTTCTCTCATCGGTTTAAGTCCGAGATTCAAGTGTGCCTCGAGTAAGGAATCAAGCCACCACAACCCCGGACAGTATTCCATACGCCATGCCCCATGCCATGCCAGTGTATGTATACTGGCAGAAGTGAGTTACGGTTTTTACCCATGTCGTCTTTTTCATTAACCTGTCCAAGGACGTTATTATGTATGTACGCCCTTCAATCGTCTTTCTTCCCGAAATCAATAAAATCCCTCTTATAGCGTGTCTTATTATTGTTGTTACCATCATAATCCCAGCTGATTTGGGGTGGGGATTAACATGTCTGTTATTTTCAGTAGCACTGCTGATATTAAATTATGTTGTTGTTATCTTTTGCTTTTCCACAGGTGGGGTTATACCATAGTTATTTAACGTTCGACGCGAAACCCGATGGTGTTTTTTTTTTTTTTCTTTTGATTTTGATTTCTTCTTCCTATCATTATGAAATCTTCTCTCTCTCTCCACCCATTCCCACTCCCATCTACGTACGTCCTAACCTTTCTCAGTCCGTGGAGTATCTCAGCCTTCAGCTTCAGGCTGTACCATTCGCCCGAAGACCAAAAACACCACTTCGACTCGGAGACTGAGTCCTGGGTCTGCCGCCATATTCGTTCAAGATCATTCATCGAAATCCCCCGCATACACAACACAACCAGACCATTCCATTCCATTGTCATTGTCATTGTCTCCGGCGCACTGGTACCCATTGTACGTCGCGAAAAGTACATTGTCTCCCATTTTCGAGGAATATCATTCCTTGCGTGGAAAGTGGAAAGGTTTTCGTTTAAAAGCCAGCTGGTATCTGATAAGAAAAAGGATGGATCAGCCGAAGGTCCAGGACTCCTTGACCTCCAAGATGTCCATGGACGCGATTTCACTGACACCTGTAAACCCCTCGCGTGAGTCTCCGTTTTTTTTTTTCTTCCTGTAAAACCTTTGAATAAAAATAAAAACCAGAAATACCAGATGACGACGTTCTGTTGGGCGAAGCCCAAGCGTTATTATCCTCCTCTCGTTCATGGCCGGTAGGGAAGACGTACTACGACGGGATCAAGAGCTATCTCCACCGGGAGAAGGTGTTGAAAACCACGGCGAAAGGCAATGGCAAGATGACATCGCAGACATGGCATTGCCTCGTCACCGATATCTATTTGCATGCGCATGCAGACGAAGAAGGCGGTCCGAAGTCCTCAGGTGGAGGCAGCGGCAGCGGATCCTTGAGCTTCAGCAGGGTCTGGTCGAAGTTGGGGCGAGACAAGGTGTGGAATCAGAAAAGGTAAGTTTTTCTTCCGACCTTTAAAGAAAGAAAAATATTTTCAACTTCTCTTTTAAACGTATGAAGTTACCTTACCAAAATCTCGAAAATCACAAGGATAAAGTATCTCTCCGAATCCCAATCCATATGGACCGTGCTCGTGGCCTACCCCCCACCAATGTCGCCTCGGGTCTTCACCTTCTTCCAGGCCTCATGGCTGCTGGAACATACACATCTACGAAGAGGGTAAGTCGTAAGAACCTTCCTTCCCTCCCTTCTCCTCCGAAAAACCTGAACACGGCCATCAGCAATTGAAAAGCTAACAACTTGTTCACAGGATCATAGTCACCTTGCCCATCGTCTTGGATTCGAGGTCTTCAGAACACCTGACCGAAATCGAAGAGCGTGGCGTCAGAGGGCGGTTTGTGTCCGTCGAACATCTGCAAGAGATGGATGCAAACACGCTTGAATGGAGGCGAGTGATCAGCGTGGACTTGGGAGGGTTCATATCGAATTTCTGGGCTAGAAAAAGAATAGCGAAAAGATTAGCCGAGGTGAGTCTATCATCCCATTTGTGAATCCGGTGTGGTTCGATGTATGGGTAGGGTACAAGGCATGAATGTTGACGCGTTTTGTGGTGCGTTTTGATATAGGAAAAGGCCCTGTTTATTAGTTGGTTAAAGACCGTCTCGCCTGAAGAAACATGGAAAGCTGAGGAGGAACGAGAACGGGAACATTCCCAAGAAAGAAGCATACAGAGCTGGAGGCCCCAATCACACAGAAATTCGTGGGAGGAGGAGGAGGTCTTCGATTATCAAGACGGTGATACAAATACACAAAGTAGATTTGCTTGATTCAAGTTAGGCGGCGCCGTTTTCTACTAGTTTTCCGCAGATTATGTATTTGTTCGAGAAGTGATCGATCCAACCTAATAGAAATAAGACGGTCAGAAGGAAAGGAAAGAAAAACAGACAGTCGAAGATTATTTACCTTTCATGTTGTCACTGGAGACATAAGTGAGTATTGAGCACCGTGTTCTGTACTTTGTTTGCAAAGTGGAGACTTACATTTCGTCCTGTCTCAAGTCTTCCAATTTGTCAAGAGGTTGGTCTACGGGAGTAAGCATTTCTGTTGTCCGGCATTAGATGTTGGAAACCACGGGTAATTAATTTGATGTAAAAACATACCAAGGTCGAAAGATTGTTTCGCCATTCCTCGGGACGCATCTCTGCCCGCAAAATTTCCGTACATTCCATCTATAACGTGTCCATTTAGCTTTCAAGCCACAGCCCAGTTCTTCCAAACATACTAGGGCCATAGAAATTCCTTCCTGCTGTTACATCGAACACCGTTCCGTTTATCGCCAACAAAATTCTCCCTCCATCACGACCATTGAATGGTTCCAATGTCTTCGGGGTATACACCTTGTAAAGGACGGTAGGTGGATGGGCTTTGGGCATCCATGAGTATCCGGCCTTGAACTCATGGGGAACCTTGCTTGGCTTGGATGTTGAAGGAAAGACGATGCGCTGGACAGAGTACAGGATGTAGATGAACAAAGCGGTATTAATGGGCGTTCCCAGGTCAAGATTAAGTCCCATAATGAAATGCGTTGAGAAATATAAGAGAGAAGGGGGTTTGGGGACAGCAGTCCTGGTCGAGTGAGTGGTTCGGTGCTGACTTATGAGCACACTGCCCAACGGCTCGGAGAGGTGCTGACTAATCGTTACGTCAACTTTGGGCTCGGGCATCGGACGGTCCGGACAGCCAACAGATAAACGAACACAGAGTTTGCACGGAGTAATAATCTATGCACCAAGACATCAAAAAAACCAAGTAAAATAGAGAATTCTTGTAAGAAAAAAATGAATGGTAGTATCACGAATATCACATTTCTCAGATTAAAAGACATAATTTCCGAACATCCGGCGGCGTCACTGATCTCCTGGCGTCCAAGCCTAGAATTTCGTGGTCAGTCCTCCCGTTCAACCACCTCTGGAACACCTGTCTCCGGGTTGCGTTTCCACTGAAGGCCCTCCTTCCCTCTACCCCACCAAGGAGACCGATAGATTTCATTGATGTTCTCCGTCTTGGCATGAGCATCGTGAGGAGCAGGGACGGACTGCTGCTTTGCTTGGTCTCTCCTTCGTTGCTTCAAGTCGATGGCTCTTTCTCTTTCGGCGACTCTGTATCTCTCTACCTCCTTGGAGCGTTTGACGCGTTCCTCTGGGTTGAAAGCATCGATTGGATCTTCCTGGTCCCCCTGGTCCGTGGCCGTTGTGGTTTCCGGAACGTAAAACCGATAGAAATCCTCGCGGGGTGAAACGACAGAAATCTTCGAGCTTTCTGGGACTTGAGGACTGGTAATGCGCAGGGCTCTTCTGCCTCGATGCAACCTCTGAGTCTGACGCCGTAGCGGAGATGTCAAGATCGTCGCCCGACCATCTATCACGATTAAGAACAAAGAAAGGAGTACTAGCAAGGACAGAAGGGAAATGTTGAGGTGGTACATCTCGATTCGAAAGTTATGATGGTTTGAGCAGAGAGAAAATGCGCATCTGAGGCCCCTTGTTTTTATTCTGTTGGGCAGACTTGGCCCAGTCAGCCTCCAAGGCCGGGTTCGAATGGGAGAACTAAATCCGTCATTCTATTTATAGCACACGGCTTGTAAATTCCTAACTTTAGCGCTTTAGCGCTCAAGTGCTCAAGAATCATATTTTTGGTCCACGCAAGGGCGTCTAACGCATTTTCTATCTAGGAGTCCCATGGAGTATCATATATAAGAGGATAATTCATAACCCATAATCCCCTTTACTACCTCCAAAGATTTGTACGCATCCACTAAATTTAAATGCGGCGATAATCCCTCAGGGCAAACTTGAAGGTCGACGTCAAACGCATCATTGACGAGCTTATAGTTGCATGCAGTAAGGGATGTCAGAAAAGTATTACCATCCCTTCAAAGACCGTACTCAGGATACCATCAACATCAAGACAATCATATATCACATTGAACTCGAAAAAAGGAGTGGCTAACGAGGAAGCGGAGGATAAAAAGTTCGGGAAAAGATAGTCAGGATTTTTTCGCGGATAGTGGTATCAAACTCGATCATAGTCCAAAGAAAAAAAGGTGTTACGTCGACTTTTAAAAAGAAATAAGAGAAAAAAGAAACAAGCTGGGAGGGAAGAGCAAATCACTTCCTGTAGTGATCCTTGTCCTTGTCGTCCTTGTCCTTGCCATCCTTATCCTTGTCGTCCTTATCCTTGTCGTCCTTATCCTTGTCGTCCTTGTCGTCCTTGTCCTTGTCGTCCTTGTCGTCCTTGTCCTTGTCATCCTTGTCCTTGTCATCGTCGTGCTTGTCATCATCGACACACGAACTTCCTCCAGGGCCAGGCTTAAACCCGTCGCGGCAATGGTGGACGTGACATTTCCCTCCATCACAGGACACATCACTGGCGTAGGGGATCGACGAGCAGTCTTCACCGTCCTCCTGGCAGTATTCAGGGTGCGAAGATTTGATGACGCACCCTCCGCCTTCAATCAACGAACGAAAAGTTAGCTCAGTCTGGCTCAAATGTAATGCAGAAAGCGGACGGGGACTTACAGCTATGAAGATCTTTCTTGATATCCACGCAGCTCCAGAAACTGTCTGGGCGTCCGTAGACCTGACAGGCTACGAGGTTGCCAGAGCAAAGGCCTCGCTTTGTATAACCGCCAGCATAGGGCGGTCCACCTGCGATAGCGAGAGTAATAGAAGAAAAGAGGGCGACAAAAGCCAAGAGGGATCCAGTGGCAGTAGCGCTGAACATCTTTGATTTTCTGTTGAGTCGACTTGGAGGAGGACTGGGCAGTGATTTTTTCTTTCTGTTGACCACCCAGCTTTTTATCTGCAAGCCCTCTGGCTCGTATTTTAGCCACAAGTGCTTCGAACCTCCTTACGCCCATGACGGAGGACCCAAAGAGGGTGAAATTTGGCCTAAAATAAGATCAAAATATCAATATTATACAAATACGGAGAATGGCGTCTGACTGCAGACGCACGGTTGGTGTTTAGTATATCGAAGGAGGTAATATGAAAGACGCCCATTGTGAATGAACTTGGTGGAGTTTGAACCTCCGCGTCTTCTATGATACATAATGCATAATGCTTGGCATTAGAATTTGGAGTCGGGGAGCTGACAGGAGCTGACACAAGTTAGATATTAATAACGGCTGGCAACCGCCGCAAACAAGAGATCCGACACCATGATATCTGGACGTTCAGTTTCTCGCAATAAAACTAGAAGAAAAGCTGGTAATGACTCACAGCGGGCTGCTGAGAATGATCCAGGACAATTTCCTGCATGGTTCCTGTTGGTTCCCACTTGAATGAGATCCAAAGGTATGTATGTCCTCCTGGAAGGTACAACGTCCCACTTGTTGGAACAAGGGACAAGGAACATCGATGGGCCCCAAGGTCCCCGCCTGACAGAGAAGGACACACACCCCTTCCAGTTCTCACCAACTTCCAACCCATTCAATAATATCTCGTTACTAATATGTGCCCATAGATCCAGCATCACCCCAAAGCCCCACTGGCACAGATAATTGGCACGGTAAAGTGCGAAAAACACAAGGCCATAGAGCGCTTTTTTCGTTGAAACTTGAATAGACTTGAATTCAGTCAAGGTCCAAGTCATGTCATTGTCTGTCAAGCGTGTGGATCATGATCCATTTATTTAATGTCGAGAAACCTGGAACTCGCCTGCCAGTGAGGAACACATACCCCGCGGGACAAAGAGCATGTTAGCAACCAACTGGTACATATCAGCTTCGATTCCCTAGACTCAGGGCGTCAGAAGCAAGAGGAGGCTCGGAACCGTCGTATCCCCTTCGACACGACAGTGGCTTTTATTAAATTGAAAGTCGAAGTTGATAATATTGAATGATGAAAAAGAAGTTTTCGTCACGAAGCGGAATAAAAAAAAAGGATTTCTGAAATTTGAAAGTTGTCGAAACATAGAAACCAAATTCCATCGAACGATTCGAATCAAGGCCTGCCACGAGCGCCACCAACTGGCAGTGTGCGCAATTTGGACACGACAGAATAACGACGAAGGCTTGCCAAACAAGATTGATAACGAGAAAGTCTCGACTCCTCGACGAACATTATAGCTCTTTATGTAGCAGAATGAAAGACACAGCACGAAGAAGTGACCATTGCAGACTCGAGAGTAAGAGCCGAGCCGGTGTAGCCTGAGAGTCTGCCAGTGGTAGGTATCTTGACAATAACAATGAGCGAGTCGGTCATGAGTGCATGAGTGCACGAGGAAGACGACTTGAGTCCCAGAACAGTCAAAGTGGCCAACACACATGCAATGTTTGACATGATTCAGACTCAGAGGAACGCGCTAGCGGAGAGAGAAGAAGTGTTCTGTACCTGGTACCAGTACTAGTGGAAGCAGAGCGCGGCGTGGTAGCATATGGTCATGGTCCAAAACAGAGAGCAATTTAGTTTCCGTTCCGACTCGGACGTCCCAGTTTCCTAGTAAAGAACCGCGAAAACAAATATTCTATTCAAATTATTTCATATTCATCTTTGATATTTATTGGATTCATAGGAAAATCATGTTTTTTGCATAGGGTATAGATGAGTGAAAAAAAGATACACGAAAAGAAATATAGAAGAAGAGGAAAGGAGGCCCAGATCGAAAGTTGGAAACAGAATTATATGTGTATGTGTATGTGTGTGGTGTGTGTGTGCGCGCACGAAGTCAAAGTCAAAAGTCAAAGGCGAAAGTCGAACATGAATGGGGACAAGGTATTTGGAAGGAAGTGTCAAGGGAGGGGAGGCCAGCATAATTGTGACCATATGTACAACTTTGCAAGCGATCTACTTATGAACATGAGAAGCAAACAAACAAAAGGGCGAAAACATTGAAAACATAAGAAAGAGAGAGAGAAGAGAACCGAATCGAAGAAAGTCGGGGCTTTTCCACTCAAGGGTACTGAGTAAAGAAAAAAAAAATTGATAGATTTCGTGCGCGCGACCGAAACTATGATACAAGGGTTCGAAATAGGATAGAAAAAAACAGACCATGAAAAAAAGAAAAGAAAAGGATAAGAGAGGAAAGGGAAATAGAAACAGAAACAGAAATAAAAGAAGAAACAGGACAGAGTGGTGGGGGTTTGTTACGAGAGCGAGCGGGGGGATTTCCATATGTACGCTCACAAAAAAAGGACACGAAAAGAAAAGAAATAAAACAGCAGAAATAAAAAAAAAGAGAAGGAGGAAGAAACATGTAATGTACGTTCAAAAAACAACAACCACGACAATAAACCGAACCAATCGTCCCAAGAATGCCGACACACAAGAGGAGAATCGCGAATGCCAAAGGCAGGAAAAATTAATACCCATTCTGTGGGGCTCCAACAGGTTGGGGTTGCGGCTGTGGTTGTTGCATCGACGGTGGGGAGGCAAGGCCCATGTTAGGCGTCATCGGCACACGAGGCGGAGACTGGGACTGTGAGATGTTCGGCAGAGGCGACGGCGAATGCTGCATATGGGGTGACATCGAGAGTTGTCCGTTCAGGTGCACAGAACTGCGCATCAAAGGACGTGTCCCATTCGCGGAAGGAGAACGTACGGGAACAGAATGGTTGTTGGCGTTGGGGCTGGAAGCGAGCGTGCCGTTGATCTGGCCTTCCGTACCGTTGACCACCGAAGCCGGGCGCTGTAGAGGGGAATTCATCCATTGCATCGGCCTCGCCCCAGGAAGCTTCATGTTGTTCTGAGCCATCTGCATGTTGATATTCGTTCCGTTCGATCCAGTGTGCATAAATGCACCAGGTAAGGCTCTCGCCGCCTGGAAAGCAGCCAAGTCCGGCGCAGGCATGTTCGCGAATACGTTCTTGAGGTTCTGCACCTGCTGTAACGATAGACCTGGTGGGATGGATTGAGGATTGTGTGGCTGGTACGTCGCGGCCGAATTGACGATGGCGGCTGCAGTCAAGTTGGTCATCGGTGTCAGATGATAGCCATTAGTGGGCACTCCAAGACCAAGGTGGGCTTGAGGTGTGATGTTCTGGGATTTTGGTCGTACAGGAATACCGTTCACAGTGATCTCCGCGGTAGCATCCGGTTGAGGGATAGCAGAAGAGACACCATTCGCAATCGCAGGGGTGGCAATGACCTCGGGCTTCTGCACGTCGACATGGGGCATAGAGATAGCAGCGCGGCTGATCCCGTTGACACCGTTGACGGAGGGATGTTGTGGAACAGGGACAGGGACAGGATGTGGGGGATGATGAGGAGCAGTTCCGTTTATGAGCTGCTGCTGCTGTTGTTGCTGTTGCTGCTGCTGTTGTTGGAGGTTCGAAACAGGAACCACAGGCGGCCGCATGCCCCCGTTGGACGATATCCGCATCTGAGGAGCAGCACCAGTTGGCGCCTGCATCTTCTTTATTTGATGTTGCATCGCGACAGGGACGCCGTTGACGTTGAGAGGAAGACTATGTGGTAGGACACCTGGGTAGGGGCGAAGATTGCCTTGGTGGTCCCGTCTCATAAGCGGTGGTGGCATCCCAAGTCGGTAAGGAACGACGGCGTGCTGGCGACCGTCTGGTGCGTTGACAATCACACTCGGGTCGTTCATCAAGGCAATGTGGTCGGTTTCGTTGAAGAGGGTCATAGTGTGTCGCAGATATCTGAGTGGAATGGTAAGTTATAGAAATTCGACAAAAGGTGAAGACGAGAGCTCACGTTGGATTATAGTCATCAACTAACGTCCTGTCCTGCTCGTCAGGACCTTCAGGACCAGCTGGAGGAACATCATCCTGATCAAACCTCCACCGCTCTTCCAGTCGTTTCAGACGTTCCTCCTCTTCAGGATCTTCGTCAACGTCCATCCGGTCCTCATCTTCATGATCCGACTCGTCCAAAGCGAAAAGCGAAGACCGCGGCAACTTTGTTGCGGGAGGACGGGTGACGGCGTCTCGACGATCCAAAAGCAATCGTCCACCACGTCCGTAACGCATACGCACAGCGCGAGGCGCACGAGTGGGAGGAGTGGCTTCGTCGTCCGTTGTTTTGTCCGAGTTCGATGATGGCCAGGAAGGAGCATTGGGAGGAGGGATGTACTTGAAGAGTCTGGAGGCGTAGGGTACGGGGAGAGGTTGATAAGGAAACTACATAATGAAATAAGCATATAAAATGATATCAACAAAACAAACAGACTCACATCGACGTGGTCTTCCCAATGATGGTCGAGGTCCTTTTGTCTCGCCAAGATGGATTCGACCTGGTCCCGTATCATCTGCTGACGTTCTTTTGGCCGTATCACGATTTCCTGTCGAGGTGGTGGGAGGACTTGTTCGCTCGTCCTGAGCTTCAGACCTGGGACACGACTAAAGCGAGAGAAAAGAATTGAGGAAAAGAATTGAGTGCAGAACTTGAGAGGGTACATACGCAGTATCGGGCCTCTTCGCTGGCCTCTCCTTGTCCACCAACAAATCCTCTTCGTTCTTCTCGTTGGCCTTGTCGTGGAGAGAGGGGAACTTCCGCTTCATATCGACGAAAGCTAGTCGTTTCTCCCAAAGAGCTTGAGATAGGGTGGCCTGCTCTTTCTTCACGGTTTCTCGCGTCAGAATGGATTTCGCCAGTTCCAAGGGGTAAGAAAGCTCCATCTGAAGACGGGCTAACTTGTCGGAAGAGGTGACTTGTGAGGCTCGAGTCTTCCGCACGGCCTTGCTCTCTCGTCTACGGAAACAAATATACGATTCATTGAGTGTATCGGATTCATCGCCCTGATGAAAGAGTCCTAAGTAAACACAAATCAGAATGTGGTGCACGAAAGAACTCACGTTAAGGGTGGGTATGATGCGATGGCCTCCTCGTTCCAATCTTCGTTCTCTCCAATATGGATAGACAGCGCGCGCGATTTTGAGCAAAGTCGCAGCGCTCGGAATCCAGCTGGGTACTGTGTACGTCGCGAACATGCTCGGCGGAAGGGCAACAGAAAAGACATCTTGATATTCCGAGAACGCGGGGAACTCCATGCCCGTTTCCAAGCTCTAAAAAAAACAACGCGTCAGATAAATGGATCTTCCGTGTTTTAATGAAAAAAGGACGTACGTGGTGGAGATACTCCGTCTTCTCGTGTGTCACCTTTTCAAACACACCCATCACCAGCTCAAACTCGTCTTCGGAGATGACGACAGGCAGGGAGGACTCAGGCTCTTTACCCTTGGCCTTAGCACTGCGTGCAGACGTCCGTGTACCAGACGACGACATGGCGCCTTGTGCGCTCGTTCCCTCGCCTCTCGCCTCCTCGTTGTTCTTGTCCAGCCACTCCTTGTCCCGCTCATCCATGTAATACGTGAAGCCATTGACGATCCCGTTCGTGATGTGCTCCTCGACGGTCTGGGAGGTATGGACATATGTTGCTGGATCTTTCCATTTATTAGCCGGATAGAGCTCCTCGTAGTTCTCGACGATGCCGGTAGAGTCAGGGGTAGGGATGAATGCAGACTGAATAGGCGCAACGGGCTTTTCTGAGGTTCCCCGGGGCTGCCTGTTGTGGACATTATTGCGATGGACGGCAGAGAGGACCTCCTGCAAGTGGTGTTCCTAAAAAGGGGAGAACAATGATTTGTCAGCATCTGAGTCATCCATTCCGCGGAACGCACAGCCACCATCGATAAAATCGATGGCTGACGTGGCATGGCGAGGGCGAGGAAAAGGGCTCACGTTGGCGTCCTCAGCGTCGACACCGGCGACGAGATTGGTGAGACGATGCTTCTCCTCGTCTTCGTCTGGGATAAGGACGGCATCTGCGTCGAGAGAGCCCTGGTGGATCTTGAGGCGTGTTTTGTTTGTAATCCGGTTGCGGTTTCTGAGAGTAGAGGCAGCCGGAGGATGATTTCGGGGCATGTCATGGAGGGGTGGAAGTGAAGAAAATGTCGTGCAAGGGGGAATAAGTTAGAGCGCAGGGAGGATGTGGACTCTCGTCGTTGGCTGCGTCGTCGGCGCTGACTGGTCAATGCGTCGCTTTTTGGCCGAAAAGTAGTGGTTTCGGCCCGGCAAATGAACGCGGAGCTGATCAGATGCGGCGCTGTTTGTCTCGTAAACAAACCTTTTCCGGCATTCTCGGCTACTCCTATTTCTCACTTTCTTACAGCTTTTCTCTTCCAAGAGCTCTCACTGGTCTACTCTACGACCTTCAAGGCCAGGGGACGGTCTTATCTTATGTTCACAACCCACCTTTTGTATTTGGTACCTGAAAAACAAAGTTTGCTTGAGTCCCTTCCGTGAAGAAGCCAGGCCATCGGAACTCACGAATCTACGTTTGTCAAGATTAGCCATTCTAGGCATGCTGTACATAAAGGAAAAGAAAACAACGCACTGGACATAAGACAAGACAATCGCCGACAATCAAAAGCTATGACTAGGACCTGGAACAGCCCTGATAAGCATGGACGATCGTCGTAAAAGACACCTTGGTGTACCTACGAAGGCTTTGTTAATCGGCCACAATCCAGTACAAGGGACCACATACAGACCAGTTTCCTTCCCAACTGTTTCTAATGATGTTTTCGCTGGTCGTTTGCCTTATCAGAGCAACTGGACCTGTGAAGACAGAAAGATCAGATATAATTCGAGGGTGAAGGATTAAGGAAGGAATGAAACTAACCCATTCCACTGCACTCTTAAGAGACCATTCAGATGATGTCGCCGAGGTCACCAATCGGAGACACCGACAACTCGGCCTTGAGAAAAAAGCAAGAAGCACCAAGAGCTCCAGCTCGCGGTAGATGTCCGTGTCCGCGGTAGATTTCCCTAGAGCAGACATACACATTCATCCCGAGAGACAGAGAGAGAAACAGAGATCAACGACGTACCTGGAGCCTCCTCTTCCTCCCGGTCAACCATCCCTCAGAAGCTTTACGCAGCATGTCAATAAACTACTTCATAAAAGCAAATCTAGAAAGGAAAACGATAGGTCGGAAAGGCATGGAACTACAACGTGTGAAAAATGCTCACATCTCCCCATGTCCACCCAAGTCAGAATTAGTCAAATTTATCTTCCAAGGGTGACGTCCCAAATCCACAGAGCCCAGTCATCATGGACGACTCCAGGAGAAAAAAAGACGACAGAACCTGAAAAAAAAAGACCGAAAACCGAACCGTCTCAGACAAGGACAAAGAAGGGGGTATATGGAAACTCTACACACCACTGCGCCATGGATATGGGATGAAACAAAATCGGATGAAGGACAGGGCCAAATTGCACACCCTGGATCGACATCCTCATCAGATGTTTGGTAGGCAACGTGCTATCATGATGCAGTGAGACTGGAGCACCGATCCCCCCCAAGAGACGGGGGGAAAAAACTCGACGTACCTCAGACCCCCGAAATCCGTCGTTCAAAGCCTAACGCCCGCAATGAAAATCCAACGAACTCCCAAGTGCTGATGCGCAATAAGTTCATCCTACACCACCCTCCCCATTGCTCCCACCGTAGATGAGGCAGAGAGGGGGAAGGGAAACAACCAAAAGGATCCCGATTTCACCTTTCTCGATGATACACCAAGATCCCCACCGGCTCTCGTCGAGAGTTTATCGAGTCGAAACCAAGCAGATTGCTCGGGATGCTCGATAGCCATGTATCGTGGCAAAGAGACCAGACGGATGAGAAGAAAAAGGGTAAAGCCCCGCAAAAGCAGCGAAGAGGGTTGTCCGAGGTAGTAGAGCACCTAAACTCGGATGTAAGGAGCGAGGTTCAGCCACCCGGCACGTGTGATCGGCTGTCCCCGAGGAACTGCAACCTGCCTATCCTATGTATATTTCCTTTGCTCTCAAGCCTCAGAAGGACTGGCATGGCGGGTGGGCTGAGGACTAGTGGGTTATTTGGTGGGTAGCTAGGCGTTCCAGGGAGTCTAAAATGCGGAAGGTCAGGCAGTAGACTGCCTTTTCTCTTAGCATCTAGTCTAAGGGTCAGAAATGTACGCCTTGGTGCCGACGTTTAGTACGAAATTTAAATTGCCCAAAAACCATATATGTTCTTGTCAAAAGTCAGTCGAGTGGACATGTTTGAGATGTGCCATGCAAGGTATCAATCGCAACGACGACGAGAGATCCATCTCGCTGTAAATTGTTAATCAATATGTTGCCATTTCGCTTTAGAGCTGACATCCAGCTCGAAAAAGAGTCAAACGACCACACGAACGACTCGGTTATGTTTTTCCGAAACGACGTTAAAGCACTATCACTGACTTGTGTTGAACTAAAAAGATCTGAGGCGCTTCCAAAATTTTATCTTGGGCCACAGTGTCGTCAACAAGCATCCATGACGGTGGCGGGACGCCGATCCGGTATGTCTTGAGCCGCTATTTTTAGATTCCCTCCTTGACAGTCACAGGAGTACTTTGCAACACTTGTGTTGAGATGTGCTCGCCTCTTTCTCTCGACCAATCATCACGTTTCCAATTGCTAAAACGTATATATTTCCGGGAACCAAAACGATTCGAATTTTTCATCCAGATGGTTATCGTCATCCTTGAACATAAAGTGGGTCGGGATGACGCAGTACGTACGAGCCCACACATCCTTGACACATCCAGATTCCAAACGGAATCGAAATTTCAAAAAGTACCAACCGTCATGCCGCCATCAACAGCAATGATCTACAACGTTTGCACAAGCATAGTCAGAATACAATACACTGCGATGTCGGTATCAGAAGAGTTGTAGGCGCACCTTGTTCGTCATATACCCATTCGTCACCAACATATCCACAATCGAGGCCACTTCATGTGGAAGACCAAATCGTCCGACAGGAATCCGATCCTAAATAGTCCACAAAAAAACGAAATTATTGATAACAGGGCAAGGAAGAAAAGCAAAAGATGACTCTACCTTGAGTCCGGGAGCAGGATTTGCGAACATGGCCGTTTCTTCAGAGTTCAGAAGGATATGTAGTTAGCTTTGCTGGAAGGTCGATTAAGAGTTATATGTACCTATTATAAGGGCGGGGGCAACGGCGTTACAGGTCTATACAAAATAAAATGAATAAATCAAACAAGTTCAGAACGACTTAGGCTAGGAGAAGGAAACAGAAATGACATACCACACCGTCCTTGGTATGCTTCATCGCGATCCAATGAAGCAGCCCATGAAGGGCAGATTTAGAGGACGCGTAGTGAGGACCAATGACGCCTCCCAAAGCTATAGCGATGACGTGAATTTGGGATCCAATAGAGTATCATAGTGTATCATATTCATACCAGCAGCGACACTGAAACGTCAACATAGTCGTCAGAAATTGAGTCCTACATCGAGGTACCAAAGCTGGACGAATATGTGTATGTACCTTGAACAAAAAACGATACGACCGAATTTGTTCTTGACCATATCAGGGAGACACAGCTGCGTCAACTGTTCATACCAAGAAAATTAATAACGGTTTTGTTTGATAAAGAAAAAAAAAAAAGAGCAGCCAAAAAACAAAAAAAAAAAAAACACACCAAATAAGTCGACCCCGTATTCATCCTCCACGTCTTCTCAAACTCCTCGATCCCCACATCCTGCATATCCCCATCAACGCCAATCACCTTATTCGTCACACCCGCATTATTAAACAGAATCTGCGGGTGGCCCATCTTCTCGACGACCTCGGCATGGAGCCTCCGCACGTTGTCGTATTCCGAAAAATCAGCTTGGAAGGCGTGGGCTCTGACAGTGATTTGGATTTCAGCTTGATCTTGATCTTGATCTTGGACTTGGACTTGGATTTGAGTGAGTTGGTTAACGAGGGCTTCTGCCTCTGCTTTGGCGGAGTGGTAGTGCACGGCGATGGAGCAGCCTCTGCGGGCGAGTGCGAGTGCTGTGGCTTTGCCTATGCCCCCTCTAGGTCGTTGGACATAAGCAATGATATTGATTTTTCGCAACAGACCCAGTGAAAAAAAGGGGGAGTGGGTGGAGACTCACGAGCATCCAGTGATCAAAGCGAGTTTTCCATGTAAAGAATCTGATTGAGTGAGAGTCGGTTCCATTGACATGATGCCACTGTCAGGTTCAATAACGACGGCGGGCGGTACAGGGATGGTCAGATAGATGACAAGAGCACAGAGGAGCCTGTTTTCCTTCGATGAGAGCAGTTCAACCGTAGCACAGTGTGAATCTGGTATTTATTCTGATCCAGATGATAAATTAGATCATGATGGAGAGTTAGGAACACGAAAACCTACATATGTATGCCGGACCGTACATATGTTCATTCGTCTTCTATTTTTGATAATCATGTTCGAACTTCGTGATTTGGTTGTCGTTGTCCTTTGCGCTTCTGTTGTCCTCGAGGTCCTCTTTCTACATATGGGGCTTATGAATCAATGATGCATGGGGCTGAACCGGACGCGTGCATCGGATATCCTCCTCACGCGTAATCCGACGACGAGCCTCGAGCCTAAGCGTTTTGTGCTGTCTGAAGATCTGATAGCCCATTCGTGGTGCTTTGATTGATGATAGTAACCTGAAGTGAAGTCGTCGATCCTTTGAGTATAAGCAGTTAAAAGGAAAGAAAAGAAAGCTTGAGTAGCTTCACCTTCACATCGGATACTGGTTTATTTTATCCAGCCAGAATCCAGCCCGCTAGTGGCCATATCTCCGTGGACCGCTACCGCGTTTTCCTGCTTTTCCTTCTTGAACGCATTGAAGTTGGCAAAATGGACTCGTACATAGGAATTTCGTCTTGGTTGAAATTGAACAAGAAAGGTGACGACACGACAGCGACTTGGCATTCCGTTAACGATGACATCATCGAGCCTTGTCACGCTCATCAAGCTCAACTTGGCCTCAACCCAAAGCTCGTCTCAAGAGAAATCTTTCTGTTCTGAAAATCATGTAAAATATTTTTTCTATTGTAAAAAGCTGCTCATCGGGTGCGTTAAAAACCCAGTGGGAAAAGCTACCGATGGCAGGAACATGAACGAAGATGAACAGTACAAATCAGAGCGCCACAGCGCGCAAAAGAAAAAATCCTACATACGAGCCACATCGGCTGGGGAAACTAATAAAAATGTATAGAAATGTTTGTCTTGATGGGGTCTTGAGTCTTGCTGATCCGGGGGGCCATGAAAACGTCGGGAAAACACACACACACACACACACACACACACACACACAAAACAGGAGAAGAACGAAACGACAGGGACAAGGAAGGGGCTCACGGAATAACAATCATATCAAACTTACCGATGAAGCTTCTTACGGAAAATCACATTCAAGTCCAGGCAGAAGAAAAGAAAAAGAGAGAAAAAAGGGAAAACAATGATAACTCACCTTTATGCTCTCGTTTTAGTTGCGCGTCCTCGAGGGATTTTTTTCGTGGATCCTTGTTCTATCCATCGTGATTAGAACCTATAGGCGAACGATAAGAAGTCAACCGCTTACTCTTGAAGCTTGAATGCCCATCGCCCGGAGTATTGTACTATATCTCTACTCTTTTCCTTCTTCTGCAAAGCGACAACATCAGACATCGAAAAGAGGCAAAAAGAAAAGGAAGATCTCACCATTTATTCCTCCTTTTCCTCCCCCCAAAAAATTTATCTGGAATAAAATATGTCAGAGTAAAGCAAAGACTGAGGAGAGATGCTCCTTACTTTCCCCGCCAACAATATCCGAGATTATTAACCTGTACTAGCGTGTGTCGACGACGTCAGAAAACAAGCTATCGTTCAAATAGTTTCCTCTCACCTTGTCCAATATTATTACTAGGCCTTCACTTCTTTCTGTATGAGATGAGAATGTTTCTAGGCGGTCGAGTCGACGTGGGCGATATCGCTCACTTGTTTTCGTTCCTATACAACGGCGAGGTCAGAGACCAAATAGGCTACTCGAGCAACGCTGTCCATACCTTGATGGCCAACTCGCAACAACATCATCCAAGTGTTCTATCGAATGTCGGAACACCTATAGATAGTGATGATGTTAGAGGGTATGTCCGTATGAGGGAAGGAGCAAAGGGTTACTTGAGGTGATGTGATGTTGAAGAGACCTCGTCCTTCAGGCCCTTTTCGATGCCCAGCATGGGCGAGCATTGGGCGTGGATGTAAGCGTGCCCGCTATGGGACCTCGTATCGAAGCAATGAAGGTTGAGTGAAGACACGCCTTGAAGGCATTATGCCCAAGGGTCTCTGTTGGAGATGATGAAGGTCGTTGGAAGAGTAAGGAAACATACCTGAGGGTAGGATGAACGGGTTTTTATACCTCTCGGGCGTGGCTGACCAAATGCTAAAAATACATTTCGTTTTGGCCTATGACATCATGGAAATAGCCTTCCAGTGGGCGGGGTGACTGGCTGGCATTGAAGGAGGCTGACAATACGACTGCTATAGCTAGCCACAGCTTCGCATAATCCGTGCGCGTGATCCGCGAGCGGTCCAAAGTATCTTCATTTGCGGAACGAGGATACGTGACGAGCACAAACAGTGGCGACGAGGCAGATAACGAGGGTGAATTTAATTTTTGAGAGGGTTCTATACAAATGAGTTACTGTTAGATGAGTTGCTATGATAAATAGATTGATCGCAAGTCGAGTGGTGGTCGTATTCTTCTATCGAATAGTCCAGGAATGAGAGGTTTTCTTTTCCTCAATTTCAGTGCCGATGAGTATGTGCCATGGTACTGGTCAGTCCCTGATAAGTGCCTGTTCCATAGCTTGAGTCTGAAAAAGCTCGTTTGATCGTACAAAATGACCTTACGAATACAATTCGTCTTTTATTTTCGACGATCATGTTCGAACTTCGTGGTTGGCTGGAGACGGTCGTTTACTTTGTACTTTTGTTGTCCCCAGCTCATCCATCGTTCAGTATTGTTCCATGGGACTGAACATCGGACGCGTGTATCCTACGCGAATCCAGTGAAGTTTCGCAAAGATATCATGGTGTCTGACATGCCCAAGTTCGTGTTGTTTTCATGATGACGAGAATGATAGTAACCTGCATGAAGTCATCAATCTTTTGAGCTGTTGGAAGGAAAAAAAAGAGAGATTCACATACGCATACTATTCTATGTATTTCTGCCAGTCAGAATCCAGCCTCCGCATCTGTGTTACCGCGTTTTCTTGCTTTCCTTCTTGAGCAACATCTTTGGAAATTGGGCGGGAGATTTGATGAAATACTAATAACGTGGGTAATTGGAGTGCGTCTTTGAAGTTAGCCAAACGGCCATTGGCTGGTACATATGTACGATTCCGAAATTTCGTGTTGGTGAGGCAGGAAGCTGAAGCCCCGCATTCGGTTCAATCGGTTGACTTCATCCGAGCCTGTCACGCTCACACAATACTTTTTTTAGTCAATCTGTGACGAGATCACGCACCTCTCCACCGCCACCAGCCGCTGGCACAACTGCACAAGCCTTCTCTTATCTTTCTGCTCGACTTCCATTTATCAGTAAGATAAGTACTCTACATAGTCGAGAAAATTCAAATCCAACACGCTTTCACCCCACTCATATCCATATTTTCACTCAAATCCGCTCGTGCCATTCTCAAATCTTCAAAACGCCTTGTTCAATCAAGCTCACTTTTCCGTGTTCCAAAACGTATTTTTGACGCCTCAAAACCTCATCGTCCGACGTCCACCTGCTAGTAGGGATGTTGGATTGAGCAACCTTTTTGCTCGACCTTGGCTCGACCCTGGAAATTGGAATAGACGCCGGCTGAGGGCCTGAGGCTGATCAACTCTGGAAAACCGGAGCATGTTGCATTGGATTCTGTACCTATTCCCTGGGGATCCATCTACGTATCTCAACGGACTGATACTCCGATGCGTGCGCTGTGCGCTCTGCAAGACGCGATATCGGCTAGGGAAAAGCAGGTCGTCCAGACAAACTCTGAATCGTTCTGATCAACAACGCGAGTTGGGTGGTAGGTGTGATCAAAGGCTTCACATCTCATTGCTAGGACGCGTTACCTGGGCCCGTCTGCGCTTCTTCTCTTGGAGTAAGCCATTTATACACTCCATACCAGCACAAAAATAACCACACGGCGTAGATATTTTTGCAGAGTTGTTTGGAAATTGGCTCGAAAATAAATTTTCTTATCGTACGCCCTGCGATAGTACCTGAATATCAATATCAAGAGGTCATCCGAGGGGTAATGTTTATATCTAGTGGTAGCAAAGGAGATAGATAGCAATGAGCATGGGCGTTTTTTTTGCGCCAAGCCTCCACATGTAAATTAACGCGATCAGCAGCCTAGTGATCATTCGGGTTTAGGATCATCATCATCATATGCAGAAAGTTTATTTCAATTCCCCCCCACCCACTGTACATATATCTTTCCCGTCCTTCCGGGGACCTTTACTCTCTTTCCTCTTTCCACATTCCGCGCACGTAGCTGAAAGCTGAAAGCGTCAATGCTATCGTTCATCGTCAAGTTCAACGATGCTGTGAGTGATCTTTGCTTGCGAAAATTTGTTCTTTGATTTCCTTTTTCGTCGTTCGTGATATCAATGCCGATGCCAATGTCGCTCTGCCCCTCATCGACGAGTACTGACCCCACTGTCTGTTCATAATCGCAGGTCGCACAGTCGTTCGTTGGACGATGGTTCAAATTGGAAGGCTCTGGTGTAAAGAATGAGCGTAAAGGGTCGCGTTTTACGGTGCGTCTCAACTTTGTTCTCCATTAACTCGCCATTGACCATCTCCTTCTTGTCGAAAGACTGAAATCCGAGCAGGCTTGACGACATGGGTACGTCCACAAACCATCCACCTTTCTCTCCACCCACGTTGGACTCACGAAAAGTTAATATCGAAAGGCTGCCATGGCTTACATCGTGCGTCTCACTCTCCTCTTCCTTATCACAACCCAACCCAACTCACCTCCCATTTCTTACCCCAGATCTCCGTCAACGCCGCCATCCTCTCAGACTCCGGTGGGACATGCGTCTGCCCGACGAATGACGGTTGTAGCGGAAACGAGACCTACAATCTCTGCGTCAACGAAGTCCGTCAAGACCTCATCACCTCCACCGCTGCCATCTCCGCTCTCTCCTCCTTCATGATGGGGCTCTTAGCCAACCTCCCTGTGGGCATGGCTCCAGGTTTAGGTCTCAACGCATATGTGCGTCTTTTTATTGTTGTTTTGGTGTTATGGTTCGATGCTGATGAGAGTTCGTTCGTTATCTTTTGGTCCTTGGGTCTTATGACTTGACTATTGACATGGCTATTCTTATTTGCTATCTCACATTTTTTTTATATACGCGTAGTTCTCATACTCTGTCGTCGGATTTCACGGAACGGGAACCATCACATACGGCGAGGCACTCGCTGCCGTATTTTTGGAAGGGTGAGTGGGAATCCACATTTTTTTTCCCCGTCGCATGCCAGTGACGCCAGAGTTGTTGACTGACTGACTGACTTTTTTCTGTTCTTTTTTTTTTTTTGCTGCTCCTCGTTTTCCTTCGCGTCATCGTCCTCTCACTATATCGGGCCTGTCACCACCACCACCACTCGCGTATAGTTGGATCTTCCTGCTCCTCTCCATCTTTGGTGTCCGCCAATGGCTCGTACGCATCATGCCTCAATCCCTCGTCCTCTCCGTCGGAGCCGGTATTGGCTTGTTCATTGCGTGAGTTCTCTCTCTCCCTCTCTCCCTTTTCGCTCCTCCAGATCTATCTAAATAACTAACCTCTTTTTGTTCGTTTCGGTCAGATTCGTCGGATTGGGTACGTTCCTTACATACACCCTTGCCCCATCACTTGCCCTGCGTTTTATCGACCAAGACACCTAACTAACCTAAATCATTCAAATCAGGCGCTAATGGACTAGGTGTCATCGGTGGAGACACGACCAACTTCGTCGCTCTGGGAGGGTGTTTGTCTTCAAGTGAGTTTAAAGCTACTTTGTACAGTTAATCATCTCTGTATAACTCGAAAAAAAAACACATGTAGATTGGAAAGAAGGCCTCCCCCATTACTGCGAACGCGGCGTATTGCAAAGTCCCACAATGTGGCTAGGGATCTTCGTCGGAGGGTGCGTACCCCACCTTTTTCTCCTTTCTCACCTGTCTGACTTCCTCCCCCCCCCAATCAGGATCTTCACACTCCTCCTAATGATGTACCGCGTGCGCGGAGCGATCCTCTGCGGTATCCTCCTCGTGTCCATCATCTCGTGGCCCCGAACAACCTCTGTCACCTACTTCCCGCATACCGCGAGCGGGGACGCGTTGTTTGATTATTTCAAGAATGTGGTTACGTTCCATAAGTTGAAGCATGTTGGGAATGCGTTGAATGTGCGTCTTTCTTTTTTTGTGCTGGAAGGGTTGTGATCCTTACGACGTTGCTTTTTCCCCCCTCGGTTTAGTATAATTACGGGTTCGTGTTTTATTCTGCTCATGGGGATTTCGGATGGTTAATGTTTGTTTGAATAGAAATGGAAGGGTTTGGTATGCGCTCATTACCTTCCTCTATGTCGATATCCTTGGTAAGCCCTCCTTCTTCCCTCCCTTCACTCTTCGAATTCATACTCACACATCCACCATCCAGATACCACCGGGTAAGTCAATCCACAAATCAACCCACACCACACCGCGGGCAATCATCTCTCTTCCCTCTTCCCACTTCCAAAACACACACCTTTACTCATTCCTTACCACTTTAGAACCCTCTACGCCATGGCCAAATTCGCGGGTCTTCGCGATCCGGTGACGCTCGACTTTGAAGGGTCGAACATCGCCTACTGCACGGATGCGGTGTGTATCAGTCTGGGATCGCTCTTGGGCATGAGTCCCGTCACGGCCTATATCGAGAGTGCGACGGGAATTTCGGGTGCGTTGTTTACGTTCACGTTCAACTTTCGCTTTCACCTTCGTAAAGAGAACACTTTTTCTGACGCATGTATTCGTTTTTTCTAACAGAGGGAGGAAAGACGGGGTTGACGGCGATGACGACGGGACTCATGTTCTTCGTCTCGGTGTTCTTTGCGCCTATCTTTGCGTCGATACCGTCTTGGGCGACGGGAGGTGCGTTGGTCATCGTCGGGTCGATGATGATTCGCAAGTGCGTGTCGTTTCTTTGCTTAAAAAGAGAAAAATCTTTATTGACGTTTTTTTTTCTTTTCTTTTTGTTATGGTTGACAGTGTGCTTGAGATCAATTGGCATTACCTCGGAGATGCCGTCCCTGCTTTCCTCACTCTCCTTATCATCCCCTTGACGCTCAAGTACGGTTTTTCTTTTCTTTCCTCTCCCCTAAACCAAGCTAACATCCTTTCTTTTCGTCTCCAACAGCATCGCATACGGTGTCATCGCGGGGATAATATCCTTCATCCTTCTCAACGGATTCGCGTTGGGAGTCAAGAAGCTCTCGGGAGGTCGGGTGACGCCTCATGAATATGAGCTGTCGGAGGAGTGGGTCGTCCCTCCTGGTGGCATCTTCCCGCCTTGGTTGTACGTCTCTTCCCCCCCCCCCCCCCCCCCCCCCCCTTTTATTTTTTATTTTTTATTTTTTTTCCTCTCTCTGCAGCGAAACGCGGAGGACTTTCGTGCCCCATAGACATCGACTAATCGTCGACCGACCTTTTCGGATTCCGATGCCAAACATCCTGTTGGACTCGAACGTCGATAGGCTAGTATAGCAGAGCGAAGAGCCGAAAGGCAGATGCATATGGCAGAAGGGTGTCCTGGGATGTACCGAAAGAACGCAGGGAAACTATCAGCCGCGTGTACTGCGGAGGCAGGCGGAGGCAGAGGATGCCCTCCGAAGAGATGAGGAGGAGGTGCCCAACACCATACGGCCCCAGCGTCGGTCCAATATTTATGTTCAAGCGACAGCAAGTCGATAGACATTTCCGCTCGGTTGACGGTAGGTCGATAATAGGTCTGCTGTCGTCTCTCCTGCGTGGCTGACTCCAGTTGTAGGCGCTGCAAGACCGTGAATCGCTTCACTCAGGAACCTGGATCCTTTAGAGACGTAAGGTGTCTTGTGTCTTGACCCATACCCGATATTGTGCATCAAGAGGCCTATATCGAAGGAGAAGACAACGAGAGTGAGAAACGTGGGGAAGGGGGAGTGGGGGTGGGGGAGGGGGGAAGTGAGAGAGAGAGAGATAGAGAGACAGAAAGTGAGACATAAAGAGGGACGGATAAAAAGAGACGGAGGCGACGTTAGGAAGAGGAGGAGATAGGAAGAGCAAGGTGCGTGTGGGTGTGTGGGGGGGGGGGGGGGGGGAAGGTCAAGGTGGGGTTGAAGCGTGACAAGGGGGGTGGCGGGGGCGGTAA
>JAHXRV010001845.1:0-12767 GCA_019904355.1 Psilocybe tampanensis | reverse complement strand
GAAACATTTTTAGTATCAAGGAGTCGTGACGGAGGCTGTATCATTTTAATATCAGGATGCCGCATATGACTCCAACATCACATACCTGGCTGCATCCTCTGCTGTGTCCGGGCTGACCTGCTGGATAAGAGCATGCACATTTGATGTATACCTAACCACGTACATTCTCCTTTGTATCTCATCGATCTTCATATTGTCGTCACTCGAACATTCCACATCTGCGATGTCTCTTACATCAGCATTCGAACTTCGATTGTCCTCAGCTCCTGATTGTTCAGAGGAACTCGGTGTCGAGGAAAAGACTCGCGATCTTTTTAACTTGACAACACCAAGAAAACTAAGTCTATCGCTCTCAGAGTCAGACATCTCCACAAAACCAAACGCTAAGAACGCACGTAAGAGTCATATGAAACGAAATCAGAGCCCTGTTGTAGTGTTTCGTATTTAGGGCAGGCCGGGTTTCTGGGGAACATGCAAAGCACGTTATTTCAATCAACCTCCGGCCCGTACAACCGAAAGTTTGCAAAATTTTGCAAGCTTCAAGATAAAAATAGCATTGCTGCTCCACTTCTCTGTTACGCGCTCTGGGGTCAAATTCAAGATTTGAGAATAACTTACGGCCAAGGGTCCATCGCGGGCAGCAACGACGGCACCCATCTTCCCTGGCGATATTTCTTGAGGGGCTTGGGTTTGCGGGGCATTGTTGGGCGCGGTCTCCGCCGCACCCCGGGCTCCGATCAGCCACACAAAAGAGCCACAACTGTACCCGGACTCCGTCCTCATAAGTGAGGACGGGTGCCGGTGAGTGAGGCCTCCGTCGAAGCCCGGCCTCCGATCAGCTCTGACGACCAGACTCCGTAACAGTGGCCCAAGTTTGAGATGGGAGAGACTGACATATACTTCGGACTCTGTACAATCGTCGCGGCAATGCCCAACCATAACCAAGTCAGTCGAGACTCCGACGGGACAACTACAATTGATTTCATGGGATGTACAAAAAGGAGAGGACTATGTACTAGTTCTTAAAAAGAAAAACACCGGTGCCAAGAAGTTTCCGCCATAAAGCAGTCCCAACAAGAAGGAAATAGATGAGAGGGGCCTATGCGACAAAGACGAGATCAAAGAAAAGTGAAAGTAGCTTGTTAGTCCGTCTGGTCCATGAATCGGTGGGGCGAAAAGGAAAACTTCGTCGCCTAATTTTTCTATCCTAAGTTTGTGTTTCCTGTAGAAACATCTGACAAACCTGCAGACCCACGATCCATGGAGTCGGGCACGGGTAGTAAACCTCGATAGTCGTGAGAGGCTGTTGCCCATGACAAACCGGATGGTGGCTGCCCCATACTTGTAGCCATGTGAAATTGGTTTGGCAAGCCAGGATATCCAACTGGGTGACCGCCCCATGGGACGAGGGACGCCGAATGAGCCAGTGGCGTGGCAGAAAACGGTTGTCCACTGGAAGCTGTGCCGGAATATCCTGTTGGCGGTAGGCCCCACGGCGTTCCAGAAATTGGGTTCTTTGTATGCTGACCCCCAAAATGCTGGTCCCCGAAAGAATGTTGATGCTGCTCTGCTTGCTGTTGTGCGGCCCCCGGCACACCGGATGTTGAAGGTCCTGCCGCTGCCTGGCTGGACATGTCATGTCCCATTGTCGTAGGGCCTACGGCGGGCCCTCCAGAATAACCTGGAGGTATGCCCCAATGGCCACCAGGGTAAAAACTAAACTGCGGGCCCCATTGTTGCCAGTTGGCCTGGGAACCAGAACTGTTGCTCCAAGTAGGTGCGGCTCCTTGCTGCCAAACAGGTGGAGCCTGGGAAAGGTGACTATGGAATTGTGTTGGGACGTTGACTGGCCCCATATCTCCGACCCGAGGCATGTCCTGATGGGGTTCAGCTGTGATCGGGCTGTATGCCTTATCTGAACCATTTGTGCCTGCCATTGGCGCCGGTGCCTTTTCGAACATTTGTTGTTGACCAGGAGCGGTAGCAGTATGGTCGTCAGGTTGTGCTTCATTGTTATCAGCCGATTTACTCTCAACTATCATCTTTGAACTCGGTATGTTCACGTTGCCTTCGTCCCGTCCCTCTGAACCAAGAACTGGTGTAGCCTTGCTCAGTCTAGGAGGACCTAGGCGATCCATCTTACCAGTGAGGAATATACGACGACCTCGAGTATGATGTGATTTGGGGTCGGGTGAAGCGCCAATGACGATTGGTTCATTCTCCGGAATAGCTGGATTGAAAGATGTTGTCAGTCATACTATTCAACATTGAAGCTGAGCTCTGAACATTCAATCTGAACTTACGATCGTTTGAGATCTTTTCAAACTTCAATGGCTGTGAGCCTTCGAATGCCTTCAGCAAGCGATGACGCTCATCTTTCTTCAGCACGGAGATTCCTTTAGTACCCTTTGTCTTCGGGTCATCAAAGAATGGCACGTCCTCCGGATAGTTGACAATGATAACGCCATTTTCCCTCGCTAACTTGGGTATTCCCTTCCAAATGAAACTCTTTGGAGAGGCAAGCTGAAGGCCCACAGACGCTGGATCAACGCGATTTAAAAATGGGCAAGCCAAGAGGATAATGTTGCGACTCACAGGCAGAGGCTTGTAGTTTTGCCTTAATCATAGAAAATTCATCAAGTTCTTCAGTATCAAGCCCTTCGTTCTTTACTTCACCGGACTTTCTAGTTTTATCAAGGGGTTTTTTGGTAGTGGTTGAGCAATGCATTGATTTTGGCGTAGTTTTGGACAGCGGACTTGGGGAAGACAGTGCATTATTCTCTCCAAATGCGTCTGTGTCACCAACGCGGGAGGAAACCAAGGTTTCCTTCGAAATGCGGTCACTTAAAGACAAACAATGTAAACGTAATAGAAAACAGGAGGGAAAACAAATCTCACAAAACATGACTCTTCGCATGTGCTATGATGGATTCAGTAGTTAGACCATATCTTTCTAGGAAGAACTGTAGGTATATTGTAAAGTTATAGGACGATATGGAGGAATATGGGCCACGTACATCCGTCCCGGCACTCGTAGAACCGAGATGCGCAAGGTCCTGATCTTGAAGGATAACACCTCCTAACGTAAGGAAAATTGTATGAAAGCCGTAGCGGCTGGAAGCATCTTCAGCCTAGAGTCATCAATCAGACATTGGCTCATGTTCTCGTTAGTTCGGTCAATTACCAGAGTTTTGATCCTTTTAATGTGTTTTCGGAACTGGTTTGATCTCTGCGCCATTGTTTGTTTCTTTTCCAAAAAATATATTTCATACCAAGCTCGAAGATATTGCTCATAATGAGGCACGTCCTGTTTGAATTGTTCCCAACACCTGGAGATGTGTTTGGTTGTGAGTTTACCAGTTGCTAGCGAAGGCAGTTATAAGCAATACATCCCCAAGTGGCCACAAAGACACTTACGAAGGGGCTCGTCGATCCTTCCAAATTCCTGCTCCATATGACCCGAGATATATTTTTGATAGATGTTCCAGGAAGTATGACCGCGGGCAAAGACAGAACATACTTGCTCTCGAACATCACTCTCAGATAACCCCACCTTCCGAGCAAAATCTGAGGTATCTTTAAGAATCTTGGCAAAGCCACTCCTTAGCATGTCGCGCTGCCCTGTAGAAAGGTTTTGTGCAGTTGGAGACTCGTTCAGTATCATCTCTATGTCATCTTGATCAAGGATAATAGAAGCCGGATCAGTGTAATCGCCGGTCGACGTCAGATCGGATGGAGATTCAATGGGGTCAGAAGACTTGGGGAGCTCTGAGGTGCCCTTCCGGTTTGAAGGCAGTGGTGTATGTATGGCGTTCCCGTGATCAGGGTTCAAAAATACGCCATCATGAACCCGTGCCGGAGGTGTGTGTGGAGAAGATTTACTTGCGGTCTTGCATTCGGAATCGATGGAGGAATGAGCCGTCACTTGTAAACCGCCATTTGTGTTTGATGTTGGTGGAAGGGCGCATGGCGGTGATCGAGAAACATCTTTAGGATCTCGAGCTGCCAAATGGTATGAATCTGGAGCGACAGGTTGATAGTGAGCATACTGAGGATATGGGGCGTAGTATTGATGATTCTCGTAGTTTTGGTTCGCATAGGTTGGTTGACCTTGGTGTCGCCAACTTCCTGAAGGTGGTTGAAGGAACAGAGGTTTTTGGACGTTGATGTCGGTGGTATGGCGTATGGGATCTTCAATTGGGTGCGCTTTAGACGAAGGCATCCTTTCGCTCTCTGATGAGGTAACTTTGACCCCAGCTCTTGTCGTCACGATGGATGGAGGATGGATGTTATTTGTCTCGGAGTGGGACTTGGATTTTCCTCCACGGAGAGGAGAGCTACTGATCGCCGGTTTAAGTCCAGATTCGATTGCACGGACAGATTGTTTGAGTTCAGAACGTAGACGGGTTGACGCGGGTGCCTCCGTCGAGTTCACGCTTGCATCACGCTTTCGCTTTCCGTTGGGCGGGGGTACCGGTTTGCTCAAGGCAGCATTGGTCTCGTCAAAAGACTCCAACATCTTTTCATCGATATAGTTCGGATTTGTTGGAGGCGAAGACATTGCCTCTGGAGATTGGATAGTTAGAAAACAGGATCGAGCTCGGTAACCAGATTGAAGGGGAACTAGCAAAGGAACTGGGTCAAAACAGTAAGTATTGAACGTGCTGGACTTTCTTACATGCACAAAAACGGGTATATGTTGGGTAAGCAATGGAACACCTCTCTAACCTGGATTCATGATTATCCAACTTGTTGAAATTTCACAACGTAAATTTGCTTCTGTGCGTCTAAAAAGAACTCTCAAATTGATTTACCTTTGTCCGCCCGGCGGCGGTTGGATAATGAAGAAGATGGAGTCATCATTGTCCTGCCAAGTTCATTGCTAGTGTTTCTCGCGTTCTCGTCCTCAGGGTCCTCTCCGATTCACTGGTGAAGGTGGATTTAAGCAAATAGCCCCTACTTGCTTTATCCCACTAGCAAAATACAAGCACCAAGCAAACTTGCTCGGCGATGGCAGTTTACGATATCAGGACGCCGGTTATACTGTTCAAGAATAGTGCTTCCGTCTAACCGTAGACGGCTTTCTCAAAGAAGCTGCCAAGCGGCAGAACAACTTCGACTTCTTCGTGTTATTTAGGGGCCACAGGGAAGGGGTATTATGTATGAATCAATGGGGACTGGGAGACATTTCCGGCATTTCAACCTCAAGCTTCACGTTCTATGTAGGTTATACTTACGCTGGATGTATAATCAGTTCCGTCAGTTACACCACAGGATTGCGTGGGACGATCTCAACGCATAAGTAACACGGACGTTCTCATCGACGGCTCAAGACAGTTGAATTTTGCGTGTCCTGGTTTCCCCATGTCAGCCGACCAAGCAGTTCCCCAAAAGTCCCTTGATTTTCACCTTGTTTCTCCTGAAGGCCTATACTCTCTAATCAGCATATTCTCCCACTTCCTGGAAAGGACCTCCCGCTTCCTTGATATGCCAAGCTCTGGTGAAAATTCAGTCTACTGTTTTTGTCACGCGGCTAAATCCTCTATAAAGTCCATCCCTTATACCAGGAACTCCGTACACTTGACGCGGCGCTCACCAACCACATTGAAGGTAATTTCAGTCCGTGCTCATGACCATCTAATTTAATGAGGATTATGCCCACAGACCACGCAGACTCACACATCACTTCGCCTCAGGCCCTCTCCAATCTAATCTTAATATTCTCGAAGTTTGTGCAAAACACCTCCGATTTTCTTGACATGACATGTGTTGGTAACTACTTCACCGCTGAATATAATAATCTTGCTCTCATTCCGCTAGTAGATCCTATCTACCAGGAACTCCACAGACTGGATGCGGAGCTTCGTGATGTCGTTGAAGGTATGTTGGCATCCATTTGCTTTGCGCACACGACCCCAGCAGTTTATTCTTCATATAGCATGCGCAAACAGAGCTTCCAGCTGCAGAGACTTGGAAAGATTTAATACGGGCCTCCAGGATTTTATTCAAGGTATTTGCAGTGGGCGTCAAACGGATTTTGCGACTCACGGAAATGTAAATGTTCTAGAGTCGGGGGAGCTCCTTGAAGGTATTGAAATCCTTACCCTGTTGCACGTTCAGCGGAGCTAATCGTTGAGGAATCCAGAGTCCATGGTCTCTAGATATCTCACTTGCACTTGGAACGGCGAGGACGTGGGTAGTGTATGAGGCTTAATCGATAATCAACGATGATTATAACACTGTGCAATCCTGTACAATTTTCTATACACCTCTTTTCATAACAGTTTGATTACAGACGATATGTGAGCAAGGTGTCATTCCGTAGGACTGACCCTCCAACGGGTTTGTATAAGCTGAGTTCCGTCACATTAGAAATGTCATGTGACACAAGTTTGCAAAATTTTGCTAACTCTCTTGTCGATGACGCAGCGCCAGCTCACTTCGTATTCTCGTCGATCAGTCCTTGCTGATCCCGGGATTTCGAAATTAAATATATCTCTGATCTTCGCCGTTTTCTTTATCTGAGAAGTTACGGTAAAAAACATATTTTGACTTTTTCACTGTCATCTCAAATTTTAATGTAACAGAGTCCGTCATAGGGCCAAAGGCTCCCTACGGATGAAAAACAAAATAAAATAGACAAATAAAAATAATATTTGTGATGTATATGAGACTTTGGTATAACTTAAACATCCGACGAAGTGAAGTCAGAGGTTGGACACCTTACGGGTGAATAAGTTTATCAAACATCGCCTTCGGCGATAGAGCCTTGCTGATTTTTTCACAGTACATAGGTGACCTCAACTTTGAGCATCGGTAATATGAATATTCAATAAGTATGCAATATCTAACGGTAGACTGTTGGCAGACTGTGCGGAAAGACATTTGCTACGAGTACATGAGATTTAGAGAAGAGAAGTTGATCGATAGATAATTCCCCAAAAGCCTCAAACATTATTGCGCCAGCTATGTCATACTGTATATACATTGTCTATGGTCCAAGTGAATCAATGATGTCGGAATAGTTTGCCCACCCTGGTTGTTCTAGCTCCAATGATTTCAAAACATTCAATCGCATGTAGTACGCGATGCAAACCCTATTTCCAGGGCATTCTGCAGAATGCTGAAGTACTCTGCCACACATACCCACGATGGTCCCAGGATCATACTGAAAACTCATCCCTACGCCAGGGATGGTGAAAACACCTCCTTTGTATTCTCCCAACGCGACCAAGACATCGTACCATGAGTGGTGCGAACCATTGTCTCTGTGTAAAGGTGTTTGCCGGTTGCTGATGATGCTGAGCACGCTAAAAGGTGACTTCCAATGCGGCAGGATGGTTTCGAGGAGGCCGCCTTTGTGGACCAACGTTGGTTGTCGAGAAATCTTCTCAATCGCGGACATTCCGACCTCATAGAGGTCAGGGTGGATGGCATTCAGGATACCGCCTACCAACAGCGATAATGTCTCGTTCTTTGGCAGCCATTCGCGAGTATGGTCTTGCGTCAGTGCCTGGGACACCTCCAAGGGATTGGAACGCTGGATCACCGTTGATTTAGGGCTAGCGCAAGATGGTTCACAATCTCACATACCTCGTGGCCTTGTTGAAACCAGGCAGGGGACAGCGTAACGTTTCCAGGTTTTATCCATCCTTCTCCATTTCTGAAATGAGTCGATGAGTTCCTCCAGCTGTTATTACGATCTTTGATTTTGAACAATTTCTCGAGTGAGTTCAGGTCGGACATCGTTTGTCTCTGGATTGAATAATGAACCAATGGCTAACGTTCGGTGAAGATAAGAGTTACCTTCCTGTTATCGGTTAGGATGCCCGGCAGATACCAAAACAAGCAGTTTCCGTTGAGGTCCATAATAACACAAGGATCCCTGACGTGCGCTGTATGGGCATGGATAGGGGGAAACTGGGACAAAAGCGAATTTTCGATGATGGCATTTCGGCCTGTGCATTTAGTTGACAGGCGGGCTACATATTCATTGACATCCCATGATGTTGTATCTGGGCATTTAGATTATTTCCGTCAGGAGGACTGTGATGTTGGAGGGAGCGAGAAGACTGACAGGGATTTCGAAATGCTCTTGCTAGCACTTCTGCGACTAAATTGCACTCATAGAGTAACGTAACATTCCAATTCCTGGGGAAAGGGAGGACATCCGCATCACCTCTGAGGATTCTTTGAAACTGGGTCCGAATGTAGGTAGCGATCGCGGACGAGGATCCTGGGGGGAGATCAGTTGACATCCGAGCGTTGAAAGTTGAACGTTGAGCGTTGACCGAACCCGTTGGAAAGTAAAGTCCAACGCGAAAACGCCGAATGTTTCCGGCGAAATTACCTCACCTAACCCCTTACATAATAAATGTAAATAAACGATAAACGCATCGCCTCCGTCGATTTGAGCCTTGCTGACTTGTTAAAATTTGCACTCCACCCAGAGGCACCTTTGCGCACAAGCCAGACCACCCTATTGAACAAATGGTCGATATCATTCCTGTGACCGCAAACAGTCCTCATTATGTTTACTAGCGTTTCTGGATTTTCGGATTGGTGGAGAATCTTTCAATGTACACTCCTCATTCTACCCAATCAAATGTAAAGCCCCTTTTATAAAAACTAACCAGAAATCCTTCCTTCATCGAAAGTTCCCCTATTGTGCTCCCCACATCAAATAAAGCCATACCCGGAAATCCGCCCTTGACCTCCCGAAGTTTGGCCATCGTTCTTCAGTCACCCACATCCAGAGAAGACCCGATACAGTGGATAAAACATCTCCTGCAATATATCACAGCCTTTACCTATGTTACAAAGCCGGGACTTGGTCACCTCGCATGTCTCACCCCATCTTGAATGCGCGTCTCAACAATGCACCTCGACACCTTGTAAGTTCTACCAAAAAAGTGTCTCCTTTACCAAAAAACTCATTCGCTTTTTAGGCCACCCACCACCGATGACGGCGTACTCGATAATCTGTCGCTGAGTGAGGTCATCCGATATGGTTGGATTTGTCGGGCTACCCGACACAAGGTTCGGTCCTACCTTGTTCGCCATTTCATGATATCCCTTGTACTCGACCCTTTTATCCCGACAAGCAAACAGCCTAGTTTCCGTGCTTTGATGGCGGCGACTGATTTGGCTATTTCGGGTTCTGTTCCGCTGCAACTTTTTTCGTCAGCCGAGTGGGTGCCCAACAACTTGAACCTCTATGTCGACATCATCTATTCTGCCACCGTGTGCTCTTGGCTAAGGGAGGAAGGGTACCACCTTGGTCAGATGACGAAACCTTTGCGCTCTTTCGACGATCTCTGCCAATCCCAAGAAACACGATGCACTACTTCCATACTCACCTTCGAATCCTCCCGTCCACTCTATTACCCTCAGATTCCACACTTCATAAACTTTCAAAACCCAGACTCCCATAAAATTATTCGCTTGACCTTGTGTCAAGGTACGCCCATCGAAACAGTGTTGACATTCCATACTAGTATGTACCCCTCCGTTGTCACATCCTTTCTTTCATGCCTCATTCCCATATCAGCAGGCTTGGTTAATATCATCAATCACGAGGCCGCGTACTGCCTGTACCCGCATGCTACGCTAGACCTTCGACTTATGGTCCGCCAGCCTTTCAAAAGGGGTTTACACCCCTACTCCACCAATATTTTTGCCAAGTATCAGAAACGGGGGTACACCTTCAACCACTTCTGGTAACCCACAGATCAAGCCTCGAATCCTGCAGTTTTCCCACTCGGCGTTCGACATCTTGATGACGGTCTATCGTTTCGTGTACCATGGCAAGAACAGCCACAGCTACCACCCTCTACCATTGGTCTCCATCAATGGAATATTGGGTTCCGCCCAAACTCTTACTGCCTGTCCATTGACTGTACTTTGTGTAGAAGTGCTCGGTTGAAGCACTCTTACATCCTGTGTGGGGATTTATCCGTTTATCAGGCACTTTTTGATACATTGGTGTCTTCGCATGCAGAGGAACAGTACGTTGAATTTCGTAACATTTTTTGTGCCAAAAAGAATCTCACCTCAGGAACCAGATATTTGGACATGCACTTCCTCCACGTAACACGTCATTTTACACATGTTACAAGATAATATCATTGTATACTGACAATGTATAACAAGATTATATTTATTCCAATTCTATGGCTGACCTTTAAATCCCTGATGCGGCATATCTGACGATGGAGTTCGTACGAAATCTCTTCATCACGATCGACCTCAAAACCCCCCATTCCGTACGGAAATAGCGTAGGGAAACACCCCAAAAGATGGTTCGGATTGGAGGGACCACCGTCGTTGCGCAGGCGTGTGACAGGGTCGAGTCGTGCGTATTCATTCACAAATGCACTTCCTCGTCTGATTGTGAAGTCTTCAGGAACTAAATAAACGACGAGGCCACATCCGGAGAGGTCTGTTTGTTTGAATTCTATTTATTATCGTGCTACAAGCAATCGAGGTACTAAGACGCACGGGTGTAAACTACACCATCCTATTCTACGTTGGCTCTGATGTTAGGTTTGAGAGACCTGGCGACGTGTAATGTTCATCGACAGGTGAATAATTGTGTGAAGGGGGTATGCTGTTTGATGGGAGTCAGGATGGTTAGACTCCAAGTTGTATGGTACAAAGGAAACACGAGAAAAAAAAAGAAAAAGGAAGCGTTAGGTTATGATAAATGTGGACTTTGGAAAGAGAGCTACGAAGAGATATATGTGGGTGTTGGAAATGGATAGAGGACTCTCGAGTAGTCCTTGGACGGATCACAGATCGTAGTCCGACTCGTCATCGTCAGAGTTGGCACTGGTTCATTGTTAAAGGAAGGCTAGAAGAAGGATGGGAGACGAGGGCAAGAGGCAAGGGGATCACTATAGGCCGGAGTACATCAGGAGCAGAAGCAGAGGGAGAGGGACACCATGTACATAGCTTAGATGTCGTCCGACATAAGGCGTAGCACCTCAACAGACGTAAATGGAAGAAGAAGAAAAAAGAGGGAGAGGCAGAGGAAGATGAAACACGGGAAGGAGAGAAAACAAAGCGAGGGATGAAGCAAAAGGAACGGAGAAATACTCGAGAGGAGGGACGCAGAGAGGTGGAGGAGAGATCCCAGCGAGCTGGTCAAGACCGAGAGCAAATACAACCGGAGGGGCAGGGCAAGGCACCGGACGACGAGTTGAAAATCTGGCAGCAGAACGAGAGAAAGTCGAAGAAAGTCGAATACAGCCCAACAAGCCGCCCTCCTCTCCGTCCACAAAGACATCAACACCATTTGTCTGCAGCAGCCCGCCATAAACCACAATGGATGTACGGTAACCACAAAGCCGAAAACAGCAAAACGAGAAGTCGAGATGATGGTGCTAATTAATTGATCATGTAACATGGGTTTTTTGGGTTTTTTTAAATATCATTGCCGAATTTAGCCACAGGATAAAGAAATCACGGTGTACCTCTACCTAGAACGCTGAAAGAGTTTTTTCATCCTGCGCCTCGGAAAATGCAGGAAGACGACTCTTCAAGAACTGGAATTGGGGAGGCGTTACCCATCTAGGCGCTGGCATGATGACCTAGAGACCACAGGTACTCGTGAGCGACACTAGTACAGCACCACATACTGCTAGAAATGTGCTGTAAGTGCGAGTGAGTTTGGATGTACGAAATATAGGGTTTTAGATATTGTCTTTTGAGACTACAGTGTATTACTTCGATGATAAGTAATACACAAACACTTCGAGTACGGGATGCGAACTTCACACGGGAACTTAAACGACGAACGAGTAAGCGAGTATGATTTTCGAGTACGAACAAGATAGCGGCTGTCCTAAACTGGGGGGCTCTTTGCCTTCTACACTACGGCCTTTTTGACTGAAGTGGTCGCATACAGGTCGCATACATTCTTAAATTCTGAGATTCCGAGGGGTATGTGCATGGAGAGTTGGTCTTGGGTGCTAGAGTGTACTGCTGGATTCAAAATGTGGTATTTTTTATAATTGAAAGGTGCTGAAGAGTGCCAAGTATCACTGCACTTGTTTACGCCTACTTGTGGCAATAACATATGGATTCATAACTTCATTGCGTCGCTTTTATGACAACAATTGCACCACAATATCCTAACACGAGATGCTTGCGCTTGTACATCCGTGCGTGTCACCATGCCGCTTCAGCCGTTGCATTTCGGAGCACATTTGCCCACAATGCACAAAGTAAAATGGGTGATGATCACTCAAATGTGAACGGAAACTGCAATATCGGCTCCCTAGCACAGATGGGACAAACCTACCTAGAGAGCTGGAGCTTCAAGCCAATAGTCCTGATTGGGGGTGACCTCCCAACAGGTCGAATTTTGAGTCGCTAAACTGTACGTAAAGCGTTACGGTCTCCCAGGGCTGATCCCTCGGCGCTTCCTGGAATCCTCAGCCACACAAAGGTTATGTCAATCGGAACGACTGTATAGCTCTTTAAATCTCCGTCTCAAACTCCCTCAAGCTTCTTTTTAATCCAATCAGATATCCTTGTCCGCCTCTTGTCCACTTCCCACTACATACTACCTACCATGGAATCTGAGACGTATCAAGTGGCCCCCCGTATTACCCTCCAGGAAGCTCAGACTCTCGTTTCGATGGTTCTCTTTGTTCGCGAGAGTGGGGGGGAGATAAGTCTGCGTTATTACCAAGGTATTGGTATCGTTGTTCGACGTTCAATTCGATTTTCTCATCTAAAATGTTCAATTTCATCCACAGAGC
>JAHXRV010001833.1:0-26063 GCA_019904355.1 Psilocybe tampanensis | reverse complement strand
GGGATCAGGGAATCATAGCAATAAATTGGCATGGTTTACGCTTGATGTAGGTGGATCAAAGGGAGATGCCAACCAGTAAGTAGATATATTCTTTCAACAGAGTCAGTCCAGGCCACGCCCGCAGGGCCATACCCACGGAATTAGCACATGTAGGGAACTGGGGCTTCAGGTAAACAAGGCTAAACACGTATCAGTCAGAACAATGTTGAACCTAGGCCCAACACTTTCCTCAAGTTGCTCAAGCTCACGGCTTATTTTCAAACGTCGAAACTTTGACTGCATACCTCGGTTCTATTCCTCTATAATCCTCAACATTGTTAGCTCACCCCGCTCATCACTGTCAAAATGGGAGGCGGCGACTTGAACATGAAGAAGAGCTGGCACCCGCTCCTCCTGAAGAATCAGGAGCGGGTGTGGTTAGAGGAGAAGAAGGCTGTAAGTCGTAGTTTGTATTTAATGGAATTATTCTCTGACTTTAAGGGTAGCTCGAAGAGAAAAAGAAATTGGACCAGTTACGCAAGGAGAAAGAAGAGGAAAGACAGTTACAAGAACTCCAACGGTTACAAGAAGAGCAAACGGGCAAGAAGCGGACTGAGAAACTTGAATGGATGTATGCCACTCCAGCAACAGGAAGTAGTCAAAATCCAAATGATCTGGAGGATTATCTCCTTGGAAAGAAGCGGGTTGACAAAATCCTGACCGCTGATGAAAACGACAAAGTATATAATTTCCACTGTCTTTTCTTAATTGGTGTCTGACAAATTACTTTCCAGGTCGGAGCGTCTCATAAGAACTTTATTGCTGTTCAGAACGCCAATAACGCCCGTGACATTGCCGCCAAAATCAGAGAGGACCCTTTATTGGCTATCAAACAGCAAGAACAAGCTGCGTATCAGGCTCTTCTATCGAACCCCCTTCGCTTGAAGAAAATGCAGAAAGAACTTGGAGTAAAACCGAAGAAGGACAAAAAAGAGAAGAAAAGGCTGAAAGAGGAACGTCGGCGACTCAAAGATGAACAAAGACGAAAAGGTTCTCGCTCGCCCGGTCCATCAGAATCCAGGAATGGGAGAGATAGAACACCGTTGGGCAGCGATTATTCCCCCCGTAATCGTGGTTCGCGATATCGCTCTCCCACGCGATCGCGTTCCCCATCCCCGTCTCGACGCCGTGATGATGATCGCTCATACAGGTCGAAAAGATATAGTCCGGAACCCTATCGAGCTCGGACTCGAAGCAGGAGCCCGGTTCGTCGTCCCCGGAGCCATTCCGGAGAACGTCATCGACCAGGCCCGTCGACTTCGAGGAATTACTACGATTCGCGGCATAACGATGAATCCAACAGACGATATCAATCCACCTATGACAAAGGCAAAAGGTCTCGTAGCCCTAGTCCTCGAAGGAGTCCTCCGAAACGTGCTCGTGCTGAGCCCGCTTCATATCCTCATGGAAACGCTTCACAAACCAGTAAACTTGACGAAGATCGGGCGGCCCGATTAGCCGCTATGACATCAAACGCCAACGCGATGTCTGAAGATAGACAGAAACGTCTGGCCGCCTTGTTGGAGAAGGAAAAGGCGGAATTGGAAGAGGATGAACGCGCCCGAGCCAAATCTAAAGGGATGTCTGGGTTTTTGAGCCAAGAACAGAAACGAGTATTTGGAGGAGTCGGGGGTTTGGAGGACAGAATCAGAAGAGGGAGAGGTGGCATGGTCGTTGATGCTGATTGAACGAAGAATTTCCCTTTTTATGTTGTGAGGTGGGCAGGGGTTGTATTATATCTTTACGTTTACTGAAGTTCCTCAAAGACAAATTCCGATAAATCATGTTGTTTATTTATTCGCATATTCCTGGTCTTGTATTGTTCGCTACCGGCCCTACACTGTATTGGTCAGCTCTCCCCGAATTATATATTTGGATTTGTCCTCCACCCAGCTTCATTTCTCAACTCTATCTTCGAAAGTCCTTTCTTTAGCATGCCTCCACGACGCGCTCCATCTATTGCCTCGGTGGCTCAATCCAGGCCAGCAACCCCTAATCCCCCTGAAGAAGACGAGGTTAGTTGTTACCACATATACATAAAGCTTCCAAGAAATTTACCCTACGTTTAGGTTCAGTTCTTCGATACAGTAGACGAGCTCCAACAGCACGTACGCTGCCTCATCCAGTTCATATTTGCTAAAGCTGAGATCGTCGTCGAAGGGGATCAATGTCCAGGATATCTTAAAGTTAAAGGTTTGAATTGCGGTGTATCGAGAGTCCTTTGGTCCTTGATGGATGTGCGCACATAGTCTGCTGCTATCAACACCGTGTCTGGAGTGAACATGACCACTCGTCGTCAATTATTGAAAATCAAGGTAACTCAGGCGCATATACTTGACCTTTCTTACGAAATCCTCTCATAGGGCATGTCCGAGGCAAAGGTTGAAAAAATCAAAGTATGATTCACCCTTTCACGTTAAACCTGGAATGTTTTATTAATTATACGCTTAGGAAGCTGCCCATAAAGTCATGGTTTGTTTTCCTTTTATAATCCCTTCTTTCTGTCTGACCAACCCCCAATAGGGTTCTTCATTCGCTACTGGCGTTGAAGTACAGGAAAAGCGCAAGAAGGTCCATATTATAAGTACCGGCAGCAAGGCTGTTGACGGGATTTTAGGAGGTTTGGATATCTAATCCATCTTTTTGTCCGTGTCTCAACTTTTCACATATCAGGTGGCCTGATGTCGCAGTCGATATCGGAAGGTGTGTACTTTACTGTCCAAAACCCCCTGCGCGTCGTTCTAATCAATGAAGTCTACGGCGAGTTTCGCACCGGGAAAACCCAACTTGCACATACTATGTGCGTAGTTACACAGCTTCCCCCCGAACTTGGTGGGGCTTCTGGAAAAGTCAGTACTATCATATACCTTTTCCTTAGTACCCGAGGTTGAGGTCTGGTTGAGGTCGCATATATCGACACAGAAGGTGATTACATCCTTCAATACCAATGCTGATCGTTGTATGAATTCTTTATTAGGAACTTTTCGTCCAGACAGGATACGGTCGATTGCTGATAGGTTTGGCGTCGATGGGAACATGGTACTCGAGAACATCCTCTGTGGTATACATTGTCCGATTCTCTGCGATTTTTCAAACCTTACTTGCTTGCAGCGAGGGCGTTCAACAGCGAGCATCAGGTAACGAACCAATCTCACCATAAATTTGAAATGCTTCAATTCTTCATCAGATGGAACTTATCAATGAATGTTCTCAAAGGTTTGCCGAAGACAAGGATTTCCGTCTACTTGTGATTCTCAGATCAGACTCTTTCCCCTGAAATTATATCAAGCTAACGGGTGGTTTACGTCTCAGATAGTCGACAGCATCATGGCTCTTTTTCGTGTTGACTTCTCAGGACGAGGAGAATTGAGCGAGCGACAACAAAAGGTCAGTTCTCTTTCGTCAACTCTGCACCAAGCTCAAATATTGAATTTGCCTTAAGCTTGCACAGGTACTACTTTTAAAACACCACTCACTCTGTCGAACTCAGGGAGAATTTGTTAGATGCTCTCGAAGTTGACCAAGCTCTCTGAAGAATATAATGTCGAGAACTGATAACCCATCTTCCCTTTTGTGCATCGAACTAACGGATAGTGTATCTTCCAGATCGCCATTCTTCTCACCAATCAAGTCCAATGTGAGTAATTGTGCCCCCATTGCCTACGGACCTTCCATCGATTCATTCAAACAAGCCGATCCTGGCGCAACGATGACATTTGTGGCCGGAGGCGCTCTAAAGCCAATCGGTGGGCACATCTTGTCCCATGCATCTGCTACAAGAATATTTTTGCGTAAAGGTAAGTTTTGTGTGCTCAGAAGGGGACAAAAGAATCATTTGAAATCATAGGTCGAGCTGAAGAACGTGTTGCAAAACTTGTCGACAGTCCAGACAGACCTGAAAGCGAGGCTTCATACAAGCTGGACGAAGGGGGTTGGGCTGATGTTTAATTTCTGACTTGTTGATGAAATTTTCAGTGCAATTGCTTTTACTGACTTCGGACTTTTGCAAATAATGGACCTGCACGTTTGTGATGTAGATGCGTGTGTCCATACTGCACCTTACTGCTCTTCCAATCCCGACCTATATTTGGAATCTTTACACGTTTGACGGCTCCGCGCAAGAAATTTGAGATCAAACGCATGGACACATGGACACTCAGTGATGTCCGGATGATCAAGACAACTTATCACCCAGCATTGTTATTATGCGGCTTTTGAGGAACATAAAACGCGGTGCCTCCAAAGGCTCGAGCACTCTCTTATCACCCTCCAAAGAGTGCCCAAAGTGCAATGACCGCTCCTCTCAAACTTGCTCTCCTGTCTGGTATTGCCGCCTGCGTTCAGGCTGGCCTTGCCGGAAAAACCGCTGTCCCGACCACTTTCCCAGATTTGCGTGCGTGCGTGTCTGAACCGTCGTTTTTCTCCTGCGAAAACACCACCCAAATCAAGAATACTTGCTGCTCACCGACACCTGGGGGTTTGGTTCTTCAGACACAATTCTGGGACACGTATACCGGACTCGAAAAGAAAGGACAGAAACTACCAAAAGGCAGTTGGACCATCCATGGATTGTGGCCCGATAACTGTGATGGGTACGGAATATGTATACTCATGTTCTTTCCCGCCATTGATATTCTGGTACCAGCTCGTTCGCATCTTACTGCGATCTTTCTCGCCAATTCGATCGAATTCCGTCCCCAGCAACTTTGCCAGGCGGAGTACTCGTACCCCCTTACACCGGCCCAGGAGTCGATACTTTTATCAGGCAGTTTGGCAGAGAAGATCTTCTTGATTACAGTATGCATTCCAGCTAACCTGGGCAGGGTAATAGCTGATGATACTATCATAATATAGTGAACAAATACTGGGTAAGTCAGGGTTCACCGAACGCTGACTTCTGGGCACACGAGGTATCTGAACCCTCTATTGTTTCACTGAAATGTAACAGCTGACCATTGGGCCCAGTTCTCCAAGCATGCCACTTGCACCTCGACTTTCGACGTTGCTTGCTATGGTCCCACCTACAGGAAAAACCAAGACGTCGTTGATTTCTTTCAGGCTGTGGTCAGAGCATTCCAACAATACCCTACCTATGATATGCTGGCAGCGTGAGTTCAGAAAACGGTCAACATTGTGGTCAGGATTTGACGCATGCACAGGGCCGGCATTGTTCCCTCGAATACAACGACCTACACCCTTTCCCAATTACAAACTGCGATCAAGTCCCAGACCGGAAGTATTCCTTACTTCGGATGCAGCCACAACGGCACTGTTTTGAGTGAGGTTTGGTACTTCAGCCACGTTTATGGAACGGTGCGTGTTTTACCAATTCAAGGTACAATTACTTCCCCCTCTGAGAAAACTATGTCGTCAGGAACAATTTGGCACCTACAAAACCCTTGATTCCTCCGCGAAATCGAGCTGTTCGAGTGTTGCCCCTATTAGTTACCTGGAGCGAACCCCCGCTTCTGAACACGATGTTCGCAACTAAGCAATGGGGAACGCCAATATTCTGGCTTAAAACGCGTAAATATTAGTGTGAACGCGTCAGTAGATGTAGTGTATGATATTTCTGTGGGATATTCGGATTATACCCTGAATAAAGAGGAGTTTCAATATACGCGACCCACGTGATAGACGCGACGCGAGTCGAGACAAATAAAGAACAACAATGGGAGGTATGGTTGAGATTTCATTCAGAATGTTCAAACCAGCACAGGCTTGTTTTCCTCCCCCAAGATGACAGTCACTCTCGATCTCGATGCCGTGAAAGACGACTCACATACACGGAGGACTCTCTCTGAAATATCCCTCTCTGTTGCCAAAGGGAAGAAAATAGTGGTGGTAACTGGAGCAGGTATATCTTGTTCTTGTGGTATCCCGGTGCGTTGGAGAACATCTTTGGCCAACTCGCAAACACTCATCTTATACTCAGGACTTCCGCTCGTCGGATGGACTCTATGCCCTAGTCAAAGAACGATATCCAGACGTCGTTTTGAAGGGACGCGACCTTTTCGACGCATCTTTGTTCCGTGATGCCACTTCAACGGCCGTCTTCTACACGTTTATCTCGCAGCTCAAGCGCTCTATAGACGCGGCTGAACCAACACCAACCCATCACTTTATCAAAACCTTGGACACCAAGAAGAAGCTATTGCGTTCATATACGCAAAACATCGACGGTCTCGAGGCTCGCGTGGGTCTTCTGGGGTCTTCGTGTCACGAAGCGAAGTCCAACGGCAAAGGGAAAACAAAGATTCGTACCAAGGACGTTCGCAATGTGCAACTGCATGGCAATATCCACCGCGTTCGGTGTGTAGCTTGTTCTGCAGAGTATCCTTGTACAGAGGAATACCTCGCCGTTTTCGGTAAAGGAAACGCACCGGATTGCCCCGAATGTCTTTCGCGTTGTGAGTCTGGTGGAAAATATATCATGTTTGACTTTGACTGATTTACTTGGGACTTGTTCAGCCGAGGCTCGGTTAGCCAGGTCTGCCCGTCCCATTCGAGTTGGCAATCTTCGTCCAGGAATTGTCCTGTATGACGAGACACATCCGCTCGGGGACGACATTGGGACAATACACACCGCTGACCTGGGCCGTAAACCCGATATGCTTATCATTATGGGCACCTCCCTCAAAGTGCACGGTTTGAAGAAGTTGGTGAAGGACTTCGCAAGGGCCATTCATGCATCAACCTCTTCCAAGGCCTCGAGTTCCAAGAAGCCTTTCAAAGTCATATTCGTCAATAAAACCGCACCGGGGGCCGAATGGTCGGACATCATCGATTATCATATTCAAGGAGAAACCGACCGATGGACGAATAAAGTGCTCGAAGACTGGAAGAAGATGAGGCCTTCAGATTGGGAAATACAACAGACCCTGGACAGTGATAATTCAATGGACGCATTCAAGATTACCAAGTCTATGGCCTCGTCTCTGAAAAATGGTGTCAAGCCTAAATCAGGGCAGGAAAACATTCCCATTCTTCCGACAGAGACGTCAGGGAAGCCCCCGACCGACAAGCAAAAGCCTACTCCTCTTTCTCCCAGCAAACGCCAACAAAAATCCTCCCATTACGATGACCTTGAATCCAGTCCCTCGAAACGGCGCTCTGCATCATCTGGTCGCCAAAATGTCATGCCTAAGGAAGAACGGCGAATGTTGTTTGCGGAGACTACCAACAAGGCGGTCAATATTGTGGATACTGGGAACAGTTCGAAAATGGACATCAGTCTTTGTGAGTTGACGGTGGAAGAGGTGGATCTTGATGTCGATCCAAGGCACCTTAGATTTCCGACCAAAGGATCGACGCGGAAAACAACAGGAGAAACGTCTGCCATGGATATCAGTATACGAGAGCTCTCAATGATAGACATAATTCCTGAAGGAATCGAGACAAGGGCCAAAGCATCCAAGGTCAAAGGTCCAGCTAAACCTAGAACGCGAGCAGTGAGGGGAAGAAGGGCCGTTCAAAAGCGGGAAACTGTTTCGTGAAAACATCGGGCTGTTGTTTTATACCATTATGTTTTGTTACAAGCATATGTATTATTATACCTTTTTATTTCCTCCCTTGTCGCCTTTGACCTAGTTGTGTACAGCATTATACATCCGAATTATATTCATAAATCAGGAGTGGAGTGGTTGACGGATTGGAATCCAATTACGTTAAGCAAAAAAAAAAAAAAAAAGACAACGACGGAGGGGATGAATATGAAAGTCGCGAGATATATACACAATCTAATCGGTGATTAGTTCAGAAACACTCCAATCCTCAAAGCTTCCATCAGGTAAGTATCGTCGGATGATAAGTGGAATTTTGCGTTGTGAAAGTTCTTTGATTGCTATTTGAAGGGCGTCTGTTTCGCCGTCGAGCGGCACTAGGACTGGTGCGTTCATACTGAGGGGAAAGGTTTAAGAATATGGTTCAGTCACTAGGTACCAACCACGCACCTAATTTGAAGTGCTCTTGTACCCAGTATCCGTGCCCGTTCGTATTTTGTTAGGTAAGGTGTTGTCACACGAACTTTGTTGGGCTGTCTTTCTCCCGCAATACCAGCACCAGCTGTTGTTTCCTCTCCATTGGCCATTTCCTGGTCACCGTCGACACCGTTGGCAGCGCCATGGGATACCTCACCGCCAATTGGAAGCCCATCTTCGCCCAATTCTGCGTTTTCTTCTAGTTGTTCGTTTGCAAGAAGATCGTAACCCTCATCCTGGCATAAAAGAGTATCGCTAAGGGAAATGAACCCTCGAAGAGAAGAAGGAACACACAAATGCGCCATCATTGTACCTATTAAACAATGTGAGTTGAGAATGAAAAGGTCGAATCACAGTTTGTAACAAGATACCCTGGTCCTCCTTCGTAGTCATAGTCGTCTCCTGCCCGGCCTCCGTCATATCCATCGTCGGACATCGTGAATAATTGAAAGTTTTGATGGAGGTATAGAGAGTGCTAATGATGGTTTGTAAAGAACGGTATGTAAGGGAAAAATGTGACCTTAACGTGTGACCGCGTTACATTGACACATCTGCCCAAATCTGACATTTATTCCCTTTCTTGTTTCTCCAACCCCTCAAGACTTGTTGGGTTTAACTACGGCTTTTGTCTCGATGCTGGCACCTACTGCAATTCGAAATTCTAATCGAGCTTCAGCGCTGTACTGCTAGTCTGAAAAAAGAACCTGATGACTCCAACGAACCTCCAAGGTCTTGCTGGTTCACATATGTCGCCATACGTTTGACGGTCACACGAAGGGTGCTTGTCCGCTTGGATTGATAGGGGATTTCTTTCGCCTTTTTTATCGATGGAAATAATCTTCCTGATGAGTCCGCGGGAGACATAAGACTGGTTGTATTTTTCGGCACCGGTCTTTAATTTGCCAATCATTGAAGCCTGTCCTCGGGGATGCTTCCAACTTCCTTCTGCTTAATTTGGATCGTTTCTCCTTGTGTGGACGAGTCTGTCAACTTTGCCAACTAATGCAATTTATCTGATTTTCTCCTGGCGCACCTGGTCATTTTATGAACCTTTGTCAATAGTCTTGTGCTGTTGGTTGTGGAGGTTGTTTTGGACGATTAACGGCCACATTGTGAATACTATGTTGGGCCGGATATCCTTTGGGATAAGTATTGTGAAGTAGTGACATGACAGCAAACTAACCACAGAGGTTTCTTGATCAACTGGGGGACGATGGGATCGTCGATGGCCTGCCCCTCTCCCCTTCATGGACTTCGGGGAGCGTCGGGGGTCGTAAAACGTGGACGGGGCGCACAAGTTCCATCAGCGCATCTTCTGAAGATTAATTAATGTGACAATTAACAGGTGCACATTTCTTGAATTCAATTTTCGATGTTTCACTGTATTTTTATGACAGTTCGGTCTGCCTTGTCACAGACGCACACTTTCTATTCACAACTATTATAATGTCCCCCAATGCACTCCTGTCCCCTTCCCACAAAGCTGAAGGAGCGGTCGATCCGACACTCGTATCTGGGCCACTTCTCACTCCTGTTGGCACAGCCCAAGCCATGCAACTCAGTGACGCCTCAGAATCTAGTTCGACAATTCCCAAACAACGAGACGACAAATTTCCTCACGATGCGAGCGTTTTTGTCGGAAGGTACAATCCACCTTATCTATCATGTTGTTAAATGGCTATATCTCTTTCAACAGTCTGCCCTCCAACATGGATCAAGGAGACCTCACTCGGATGCTGATGGATCATTTGTCGGGGCATACTCAGATCAAGAATATCAAAGTCGTTAGGGACTCAAAAGGGGGCGTTTGTGCCTTCGTGCAGTGCGAGGCTCGTCAGAACCTCATTATTCTTCCATCTTTTCTGATTATATGCGCTCCAGAATGCCGTGTCAGCTACGGCTTTGATTCAGACGTTACATGCCAGTTCTCCGAAACCTTTTCTTGGTCGTATCTTACGCTATGAACCCGCAAGGGCTTTCAGAACGTTGTTGGTCTCTTACAGGTCGGTTTGTCCCACTCATTCATTTGTCTGCAGTGCTATATCCCAACTCTATGCAGGACGCCAACGCAATTTGGCTCATCTCCGTCGCCTGGGCATGGTCAGAGTGAGTTGGAGTTGCCAACCACGATGAGGATATGGAAACACAGAAATTCGAGGTATTAAGTTACATCTATCATTGACCTTCTGCCACGGTCTGACTTCCGCCAGGTTTCACAGTATTCTGTACAATTCGGATGCCATACACACAGAAGAAAATCTTACCAAAAACACGGTGGATGTTCCTTGGAATTCTCTTTTTCTCCATCCATTGCATTTCGATGAAGGGGTACGTCATATTTTACACGAGAAACTTGGACCTGGTCATGAATCAAGATATTATAGTCACTACGCAAATTAGCTTCCTATTTTGGTCCTTTGGAAAGTTTTACCCCTTGGGAAACTCCAGACAAAATCGGTTGGCATTGAGGCATCAGTCGTTAAATTTTTTTAAATTAGTCTGACTATTGCTTCTAAACAGATTTTGACCAAGGTGAACGCGGCCAGACGCCTCCTAACTTGTACCCAATTCCCCACCGTTGTCCTCGGTCGGCGGGAATGGCAAGCGGATGTTGGGAGATCAAGTGGGAGCATCGCGACGACTGCGTTAGCGCTTTGATGGTGATATCATAATTCGTATATCTTTTTTCCCCGTCTAAACTTTTGGATAGACGCTCCGAAGGGTGCCGCACCTCACAGTCACCTGGGCTCACCAGCCAGCACCTACTGTTCAAGCAATGCCGCCAAGTTACCAACAAAGCCCGATCTCATATTCCCCACAGATTCTAAATCGTTGTTCAAACGCGCCTGATACATCTACCAGTCAGCCGACACAAGTGCCTTTTATTGTTCAAGGACCAAGGACAAATGACAATGCTGGCAAGGGGGACGCGGCTGAAGACGCACCCCGACTTGTTCAAGAATATCCCAGTGAAACGGTGCAATATTCATGGACCGATGATTCTGTCCATGGGGCGCGAGAAGAGAAGGAAATTTCAGAGTTATCTTCCGTCCTTCGATCACCACTCATAGAAAGGAACAACTCCATTTCCGATGGCTTGAATCACACGCAATCGTGGACAAGGTACTCTGTTTCTTGAAATCCGACCAACATTTGTTTAACTATTTTTCAGTGAAATTGATCACAATGATGTGTCCAACGGCGAACCTCAAGAGGTATACGTTCCCCAAACCCCAGCTCTAGAGAAATCCTCCATTACCCCAACAACTCCTGGATCGTACTTTCCCGTCACACCCATCGACAGTGATTTAAACAACTCTCGGACGACCCATCGAACGGGGGTCGATTATAAAATCTCTCGTGATGCGATCAGCAACACTCGAGGTCCCAGAGAAATAGATCCGACAACTTTGTTTGTTGGAGGACTCGAAATGTTTGGCCCTGGGGCTTGGGACGAAGAAAAAGTGAAGACCTTTTTCTCAAGATTTGGTGGATTGGAATATGTAAAAGTCGTCCGCCCTCGTAAGCCATATGAACGTCAAATCTCTTCATATCTTTGAACATTGTTTCTAGTCAATGCATGCGCAGCTTTCGCTTTTGTAAAGTTCAATAACACTGAAGCACCAGCTCGCGCTGTCTCAGAAGAAGTGAGTGTTATCGCCTATTTTGAAGTTTCCCAAAGGATCTTAATCTCAATCTTTCAGCATAACCGCATATACGAAGGGCGTGCTATGCGCGTTCAACTTCGAGACTGTAATCCCCCAAGAAATAGCTGGAAGTTTAACAGGGGACGCGGAAGACCCCAACACCAACATTTCAGCGCTCCAAGAAGACCCCCTCAACGCTCTTCGTTTGGATACCAAACAGGGCCTGTTTTCTCCGCCAACCAAGAAAAAATTCTTTTGGACAATCCAGCAAAACAATCTCCACTAGTTCTTCAAAACCCTCCAGCCGTTATCCGTCTCCCCAGAGATGACAGATCGTTGACACCTAGCCTCGTTGACTCATCTCCTTTGAACGTTAGCCCGGCTGATGCAGAAAATTACCGCGAATGGTACGACGATGCCGATTCTTCTGTGAATACACCAGAGCCTTCATCGCTTGGATCGTCTGCTTCAACGTCGGGAATACCATTTTCGGCATCCCCGTCCTATGGTTATCCAGTATCCAATGGACCATATTTTTCTCACCCCCCTTGGTTTCCACCTCATATGCCATACCAGATCCCTTACTATCCTGGATATCCTGTATACCCACCCATGGTACAACAGCACCAGCACCAGGCCTTGACTGGTCCTTCTGGCTCCGATCACAATGCGCCTACTGCAGGAATGCAACATAACTGGCCATCTATGAACATGTATACGGTATGTCGTCGGTGATCAGATGCCTTTCATACGTTTATTTAGCCGTTTGTCAGTCATACATTCCTTATCCCTCTGTGCCGTCTCGTGCACAATTGGTCGAACAAGGGCCGCAAACGTCGCAAATCCCAACCCAGGCTCCCGTCGTACCCACGGGTTTTATTCAGAATGAGCAAGGAACCCTCATAGCTGTTTATCAGCCTGACGTTCTCGATCAGTACCTGACGGGTGCCACTCCGGCAGTTCCTATTACTCCAAACTACCTTGTACCCAATCAACAACGATGTGAACTCGCAAATTCTCAACCTCACGAACCAGGAAACATTCCTGTCGATCCATTGCCTGGGCATCAAAACAGACCAAAGTTGGCAGGGTTTCAACCACCTCCATCCCACCAGTCTACGATTCCGCCTCGTGAGACTAATCCCAGCATCCCCGATACGCCTCTCTATCGCCGCCACAACGATAGACGCGAATATCAGCAAGGCCATGGGTTTGCTCGGCAGCAAAATCATTTTCGACCTGGCAACAACGGTCGGCCCCCTCGTGTTCATAGGAATTATCCCATAACCACTCACCCTTCGGACCTCGGACACCATATTTCTCAACCTGGAGTATCTGGCGATTGGAATAGATAGAACAATCTTCGTTGAAACATTCTCTGAATGTTTCTCAGCAAACCAAAACATACCTTTCATCCTATATCATTCCCATTTCGAAGACCATTCTTTTCTCCTCGTACAGGAGATATTTACCCTTTAACCGCTTTATGTCTCCTTGAAACCTCGTAAAAATATTTTTCCTTATGTCTGTATAATTTCTTTTTCTTATGTATTTCTTCTACAAGGTGAGGTTTACGTACTTAACGTAGAGTATCTACCCTGTGTAGCCAGGCGTCCAATTCAATCCAAAAAGCTCTTTGATATTTACTTTTGCCAAAACCTGGCATGAAATCCAGATGGTTTGTATTATTCACAGTCCTGACCATCCACTGACCACGAACGGGCTGAACATCGCTGTCGCTAGAAGTGGCGTAACACAGGTTCACAAACGAGTCCAGATTCAGAGTTGTGTTGTGGCTGCAGACTGTCATCCTGTGCTGAGCGTGAATTACTGTATACAAATTCGAGTGGTGGTAAGAAGAACAAGTCACCTGCAAGAGGATGGGTGCCACTGAGAAAATACGGGAACGACACCATCATTCGCCAAGTATTCCTCGCCCATTAACAGTCCTTCTTTTGTCGTGGTATGGTCTGCTTTTTCGTTAATGGTGTCCAGTTGGTGATCATGCGGTAGAAACGACGGGGAGGGTTCAAGAAGCCAGTAATTAAATGTCCCGATCAGCGTCGAGGATATATAGAGGATGAGATTGCTTGGGGAGAATATCAAATGTGGACGATGTTCGTTGTGGCCGATTGACTTCGATTGACGGGTCTAGACATTCGATTTCGAGAAATCAATTGACTGTGGGTCATTTTCACGGAGAGAAAGAGCCCCAAGAACATACCATGACAGCCACATAGCTTCGATAAAATGTATTGGAATACACACGACCCTCGAGGAGACTTTCGCGATTTTCCGCGGCTTCAAATGTCATATCATAGGGTGCGGCATCCTTGGACTTGGCCCATTGGCTTTGCCATAACTGTCGCAGAAACGAAAGAACAGAAGCTTCATGAAAGGAGAGTGAGCGGGAGTCCGCATGGACGTCGACAATAGATGGCAGGATTGGAGAGAAGTAGGCAATAACGTGTACCAGCTTGCCCAGCCAAGCCCCCAGTGAAAATGGGCGAACCTCGGGGGCAGCAGTCAAACTTTCCCCAAGTGAGTAGACCAGCTGTGTTCCTCTAAACGGGGCACAAACTTGTTGAATGATGTTGTTAGATGGTTTTAGCTTCATAGAGGAACCTGTCAGACCCACCAGAGTTGACGGAGAGGATCATATCAGGATGACAATTGGACCCAAAATGGCCATGTTCCAAGAGGTGTTGTAATTTGATGATTGTGGGTCCTCCCTATATGGCACACAGAAAGAAATGAATTTTCAGAATAAGACAGATAGATATTGGGTAGAGCTTACCACAGAATGCCCAATAAAGTGCAGTGGCCTCTCTTTGGACCAGACCGGATAAAGTCCTTGAGAAAACGTGCGCCCATATCGTGAATGCTGGTGGGCGGAGCTATGGTCATCGCCATAGTCCACCGTTCCTCCCACAAGAGAGTAATAGAGTTCACAAGCCCTATCGAACAAAGAGCTCACAGGACCTAGACTTTACAGGGAGCTAGAGTTGTGGAAATACGGCTGGAACTTGTTGAAAGACCGCTTGGATACCTTGGAATGATAATCTTTCTTCGTTCACGCGTAGAGACATCATTAAACCTGTCGATATGGCGATCCCAAGAGAACAGACGAGCAGTTCCCAGAAAGCCCTGGACGAGTACAAGAGGTATAGGCTCTGTCATTACGTTGCGAAAGTGAGGAAAGGAGGAAACCAAGAAGAGACGTTTAAGGGTCCATGGGAAAGCCAAGACTTCCAATTATAGTCATGGTTTAGCGTTTTGATCGAGGAATCGATCATCTATTTTTGTCCGCCAAGCACTTTTTGTATTTATGTAACCCCGGAAGTGATACACGGTGCTCTCGGAGAGCGTCTATTAAACGGAATGTTGTGAATTAATCGTGATGTTACAAACGGTGGGATGAATGCATATGAGAGAATCGTGCTCGATGATGATATAAAGTCCTTGGTTGTCATAAAGTGATATTGCATATATTCGAATTCGGATAGCTGGAAAATAGCGTTATATTAGCTTAACCTGATAGGGAGAACGAAACTACAAATCACTCACGGCATAATGGGTCAAGCTCATTAAAGTCATCAAGTTCATGATATGTGATGGAATAAAGCGGGTAGAACAAAAAACAGAGCGAAATTGAAAGGATGATTATGAAAGGTTTGAAATTCCGGGCATTTCATCGTTTGGTGCCGGATATCCAGGACATGTGTACACTGCCAACGCCAGCAATGAAGACCTTAGCGCGAACCCGACACACCTGCAGAGAAGACCATTGATATTTAGATCAAAAAGTAACAAGAAACCAGGCGCACTGTGTCAGCCACGTCAGAGTCGCGGAAATCAATCTGCAAATCTCCGTTGGGCATTCTCATTATATTCCGAACCTCACCAAAACTCTGCAGGAGACGGACATATTGTCAATAAAAGAGTGTCAATAATTAGGATAAAAAGTGATCTTACCTCGCACCATCGCCTGACGCCTTCAAGTTTGCGGAACTCAGTGGCGCCAACTCCACTAATGACGAGTTTTTTCTTTTTGGATGTCCTCGTGTTCAAGGATGCGAACTTAACACGCGAGAGGCTACGACTGGAAGGATATGGGATGGCAGGTTGTTTGGAAAACCGATACGTTGGCGGATCCAGGTCATCTTCGTCATCCCGATTGCTCAAAGCCAAAGACGAGCCAGACTTCGGGGCGAATGGGATACGCTGTGTTATTGTTCCTTTGTTATTTGTTGTACAATGGTCCTGGGATATTGTGACATCTCCATCTGTCTTGGGAACCGATAGACCGACAGACGATGTTGAAGCGACCGAGATCCCAGATACTGTCCTTGATGTTTTCTTGCCAGTTCGTACACGTATTGAATCAAGAAGGGAAAATTTGGAAGGTGATGTGGGGATGGCGCTTTCGAGGGTAGTGGTTGTACGAGATGTATTCCAGCTTGTATAGGTATCGCCAGAAGAGATACTGGGACGCGATGGAGTATATCTACCTTCAGATGCTCCTATCGAGACCTGAGATATGGACGTTTGTGAAAAGTGACCTAGAACACTGGGTCGACTCTTAGACGACGCCACCAGTTGAGGAAGGTCGGAAGATGGTCGGGACGGGGTAGTTTCAAGGGTACTGAGACTTGATGCTCGTATATGCTGTGAGCTCATCGTCCCTGTTGATGATGGTGGGCCAACACTCGAACGTGGGGTACGAGGGAAGAAGGATAGTCGGGCAAATGCTCGGGATGTGGCCTCCATACCAGGCGAAGATGGCACCGCTGGAGAATTTGAGCGACTAAACGCAAGGTTAATGCTTCTGAATGAAGGGGAAATGGAGTGTCTAGATTTATGAGTGCGTTGAGGAATGGGCGTGACAGGCACCTGAAATTATGCATGTTGAGAAAGTGTCAGGAGAGATAAAGGGGACAAGAAGCGTACCTCCTTCAATGGTTCCTCTGATTTTGTTTCTTCGGGAATGTCGTCATCATCAACAAGGTCATAACTAATGATAGATGCCGCGTCGTCTTCTGTGTCTTTGGCCTTGGCGGTTTCGAAATAAAACCGAGGCAGGTCAGGGTATGCCAAAAGATATGGACTACTTGAAGACGCGACGGGGCGTGGGGTCGTAAAGATACTAGGAGGAGGAGAAACAGGTAAAGGTTCTGGGAGAGTGTCATCATCAGGCGTGTCCTCATTTTGTGCTTGTTGTTCGATGATCCATTTGTCCAACATGCTGGATCTGCGATGCTTGACGGTCTTGTTTGGCGGAAACCGGTATGGCTGGACACTGAATGGATCCTCGTCAGCAGTTGTATAAGGCTTGTCATCAAGGATTGTCCGTTCTTGAGAGAGCATTGTTATTGTTCAACGACAATGCTGGGGGGATTCAGAGGACTAAAGGCGTGGCGCAGAGTTAGATTGTGGTCATACAGGGTACAAAGAAAGGGCAAAAAGGGCGGTGGAGAGAAGAAAAAGGAGGAAGGGTGGAACGCTATTTGAGGGACATGAGGGTTGGAGGAGAGAGCTGTGGGCTTTCAAACGCGTCGTGTTCGGAGTCAACATAGCGAATTTTCTAAATCGGGCATCAACCAACTGCAACGAGGCAAGTCTCGTTTCCTGTCAGGCTTTCAATTTTAGTACACACGACTATAAATCCTCCGAGCTCGCCTAAATTAACTCAGTCTACGCTAACCCTCCTTCTGCGTTTCCAGGATGCCCTTCAGAATCTCCTTGAACAGTTTTGCAGACGGTGTCTTGTTGTAGCGTTCCAGCAATGCAAAGTCCGACTGATCATCATCTTCCTTGCCCGGCGCCCCATCGAGCACAGAAACCAGCTCGGTGTCCACCGGCAGGGTTCCAAGAAAACGAAGCTTTTCTTTTCGTGCCAATTCAGAACCGCCTCCTGTTGAGAAAACGTTGCTGACTTCTCCGCAACATGGGCAAGCATATCCGCTCATGTTCTCGATTAGGCCGAGGACAGGCAGGTTTACGGCACGAGTGAATGAGATACACTTCATCGCATCCATAAGTGCAACTGCCTGTGGGGTCGTCACAATGACAGCAGACAAGCGTGAATGAACACCAGCCATATGTTCCATGAGAGACAGATGCTCGTCGGAAGTTCCTATAATAAAAGACTTCGTTCAACACAAGACAATGATTATGTTCCGAAGACCCAACCAACCTGGAGGTGTATCAATGACAAGGTAGTCAAGGTTTCCCCATCTAACATCGCTGAGGAATTGCCTTATCATCCCATTTTTCTTCGGTCCTCTCCAAACCACTGAGTCGCCTTTGTTTTTGAGGAGGAATCCGACACTCATACAGGCCAACTTGGCATTGGGTCCATCAGCATAGACGGGAACCCAACCGTCGCTGCTCTGGTGTACTCCTTGATCGTCTACTCCAAACATACGAGGGATTGATGGGCCAGTGAGATCTACATCCAGTATGCCTACTTTGACCTCTGGAGAGGATCCTGCGAGGTTCAGGGCCAGCTGAGTCGAGACAGATGATTTGCCGACACCCCCTTTGCCAGCTAGGACCAAGATGATGTGTTTGACATTCTTCAGACGTCTAGTCACTGCTGTCTCTTGTAGTGCCATTGGAAGTTCGAAGTACAATGCATTTGCAGGAAGCTGTCTTAATCCATGATTATGAACCAGTGAGAGGAATCTGACAGAGATTGCGTATGGATTTGTCATCCAGAAATCAAATTGATTTCGTCACGACTTGAATTTGACTTGAATTCGATATTTGACGATAGATGATAACGATATACATGTCCGTGCTTAATGATACATACAGAGATGGGTCTAAAACGTTTCTATCGTAAGGGAATGCTGTGGTGACCGATAGCTGAAATTCTTTGCAAAAAGAACCATTCAAGAAGCAGAATTAGCTCAGAAGTGTGTGGATCTCCACAGTCTGAAGATCGAGTTCAATCTTCATTTGGTTCAAACTTCGAACAAATTTTGCTTCATATGCTGGTTATTGGATTGGACATAGTCAATAAATCATATCCAAGAAGCAAGAACAAGACACAGACCACTTTGCAAAGTCGAGAAGCAAGCCCTGCAAGTTGGATGAGAGTACCAACCCCTTCCAGGATTCTCATATGGGTAAATCCGATTTCCTGTGCCGTTTTAGTTTAGGAGTAAAGAGAGGGGTAAAGAAAATACCTTGATATATTCAAGTTTGGTATATTCTGGCATTCTGTGGAGAAATCGGTGAAAACCTATCTCTTTTCTGTGACTTGTCCGCCAATGCTTACTCGTCAAAAGTTTTGACCACTCGGAAAATGGTGACAACGATGTCAACGGCGCTATAGCCCTGTGTCCAAAGCTCATTCAATTTCTCCAACGCTGTGTCGACATCGCCTTTTAGGCAAGCCCGGATTGTCGCTTGGATAATCACAGGATGTGGTTGATCACAGACTTTGAATACGTTGTCTCCCGAAACAAACCCAAAGCCGGAGTAGGTGGATTGTAGGTTGTTAATTGCTTGTCGCATATCGCCTTCTGATGTAAAGATTAGGGCTGTAAGACCATCGTCGTTGTATTCGACCTTAGTGAAGGTAATGGTTATTTTAAATAGCAGAGAGGTACATAACCATTCATACCTTTTCCATTTCGCAAATCTCTAGCAAGCGCTTTAGTATTTCCTGGTCTTTTAACTTCGCATATCGAAGGATGGCACATCGACTTTGTATTGGTTCGATGATCTTATTGCTCATATTGCAAGCAAGGCAAAACCGTGTGGTGTTCGAGAAAATTTCCATGGTGCGACGTAAGGCCTGCTGGGCGCCGGGTGTCATACTGATACCAATGAGGCAGGACATATCTTAGCAAGAAATAGCCACTCACCTATCCGCCTCGTCCAAAATGACGATTTTGTGGCGACCTGGAGGCAGTGTCACTTTCTTTTGAGCAAAGGATTTGATTTTGTTCCGAACAACATCTATTCCACTGTCGAAGTTCAACGCACAGGGATATAGAGTAAACGAGATTCATGTACCGCTCATCTGACGCATTCAGTTCTAGAACACCCTCTTTATAGGCGTCACCAAGAAGTTGATGCGCCAAACAGTGAATGCTTGTAGTTTTTCCAATACCTGGCATACCCTGTTTTGAGTAAGTGAGTATCCTTCATGTTGGAGAGATGCGCCTTCACTCACCGAAATTATGATATGGGGACAGTTTCCATCTCTCGCAATGACCTTAAGTCTTTCAATGGTGTCCTGGTTGCCAACAATGTCGTCCAGCAGGATGGGTCGATATTTTTCGACCCTAGATACGCTTCTATCAGAAAGTGTCGTCAAATCAATGGGTTTGACGCGTACCAGGGCAGTTCATAGGGTATCTCCGCAGCTTTGTTCATGAGGATTCGCGAGAGGTTAATGGGGCGTGATGATGATGAACAGGAACAACGCGTGTGTCACACCTGTGACGTTTCACAAGAAACCTTCAAAATATTTCGTTTGGAGACTAAGTACTTGCTAAGTACTACGATTGTCAAACTTTCATTTCCCCCGACGTTCTTGACCTCGTCCATGTTATCTTCCGCACATCATACTCAAAGGACCGCTTCACTTCTGGGAGGGTCTTGTGAGTTCGTTCTCTATAAGAGAGTGATTGGCTCGTTAACAATTGACATGAGGCCAGCGAATACTCAAATGCTCTTATTCAACAAAACCCCCTTCCAGCGAGTTGCCGCAACCAAGACTGGATTATCGAAACATATCTGAAAACGTCACCTCAAAGTCATTGAATGCCCTGAACAGGAAGACACCGTTACCCAACGATGCTGTCGCGACAGTTGCGAGAGCTTATGCCGAGTGGAAACGGATATCAAGCGACGTGAATATGAAACGCAACGCACGCTCAGTGATCGGGGAACGCATTCGAAGGAGCTCCAACGAAGCAGAAAAGGCAGCTGCTTTACTGGAAGCCTCAAATATCAAGAAAGATGTGAAAGATCTCGAGGTTGCGCTTGAAGCTGCTGAACAGCAATGTCTTCTCTCTGCGTTGTCTCTTCCAAATGACACACACCCCAATGCCCCTCTCGGTCCAGAATCTGCTGCTGTAACTATTTCGACACATGGACCCGCTGCCCTTCCCCCAGATCCCAAACGTGATCATGTTTCCATCAGTGAACACTTCGGACTCCTCGACCTCAAAAGCGGCTCAGTAGTCACCGGCACGTCTTGGTATTTTCTTCGTAATGAAGCAGCTCTTCTAGAACTAGCTCTAACCAACTATGCTATGTCCATTGCCATTCAGCACGGGTTTACGCCTGTAATAACACCTGATGTGGTTCGTTCTGATGTCGCCGTCAGGTGTGGATTCCAACCACGGGACAATTCCGAACCTCCCGTCTCGCACATGTATCATATATCCCCAACAAACCTTTCTTCACCAGAACTTGTTCTCGCCGGCACTGCTGAAATACCTCTAGCAGGCACGTTTGCCAACAAGGTTTATCCATCCTCCAGTCTGCCTCTCAAAGTTGTTGGCGTTGGACATGCATTCCGCTCAGAGGCAGGAGCGCGCTCTGCCGATACCCGAGGATTGTATCGTGTGCATCAATTCACCAAGGTCGAGCTTTTCTCGGTGACAACAGACGACTCTAGCGAAAACATGATGGAAGAAATGGTGGCGGTGCAAAAATCAATTCTCCAAGGCCTAAAAATACCCTTCAAGTGCGTGCTTAATTACCATCTGCGACTCGGTGCTCATTGACTCGCTGCAGGGTATTGGACATGCCTACTGAAGAGCTAGGTGCCAGTGCATACCGAAAATACGATATTGAAGCCTGGATGCCCGGGCGTGGTACATGGGGAGAAGTATCATCCTTGTCGAATTGTACAGATTACCAGTCACGCCGTCTGCATATTCGATATCGACCACAAGGTGCCGACACGGATATGCCACCCCCACGGCTTCCTTTTGCCCATACACTGAATGGCACCGCGGCTGCGATACCACGATTGATTGTCGCTCTCATCGAAAATGGAGTTCAATTTAACGAAAAAGGAGGAATAGCCGGCTTGCGACTGCCTCAGGCACTCCGACCATTCTGGATCAGTAACAAAAAAAGGAATATCATCCAATGGGATGAATGTAGCTAATTGAGAGGGGTTTAAATAGTTTTCCTTGGGTATCTTGAACTAATGAAGGGAACAAGAAGGACAAAACGCGTTGTATTCACAGTACATGTAAGTCGTCCCAAACACTCCATAGTTAAATTTATCACATACACACTATCCTAGATATCAAGGACTGTAATTAAAAAATTTGCTCTGGGTAATACCAAGTCTATATTCCAACATACATAGTAGAGCCAACTTTCGCGATTCTCATGTCGTCTCTAGTCTTTCCATGTCCGTTCGTACGGGACAATTTCTCATGTATCTGCGAATGGATCCGCAAAAGGGTCGGCCATCTTCGGATTCTTCTCTTTCGATGCCGCACCAACAGGACCGTCTTCGTCATCGGATACGGTGACATACCCTCGCTTGGACGGGCCCGGGTTGTTCCTGTGCGTCTCCTCATCCGACGACTCATAGTCGCTGAAATCCGATAGCGAACCACGTTGGTCAACTCCCTCTTGTTCATCATCTGACATTGTGGACGGTCGCAATGGCACAGGAAGTTTGGAGGAATCGCCTATCGAGCCGAAGCTAAGGTCTTCCAAATCTGGATGGACATGCGTTGGGTAGTCTCTATTCATTCCCGCTTCGGGGCTCGAGTCTGACGAGAGATATGGATTATTACTGTGTTTTGTGGAATCGATAGTTGTGTTCGCTAATGAAGATGTAATAGCTTCTGTGGTGTCGGGATTTAGGGTAGTACTGGCCAAGGACTCGTACATTTCCAGAGCGGCCATAAGTCGGTCATTGGTTTCGATAAGAGTTCCGATGACTTCCTCGTTCTCAACCAACTGCAGGAAGGAAATCATGACCAAGAAATCTATGCTATATCCTTTAAGCATACCTGGATATATCGTACAATAGACTTGCGGGCTTGTTTAGCCTTTGTCAGGCATTCTTGAACGCGTTCGTTTGTTTCTAGAGTCTCAGTCGCCAAATTGACAAGCTTAGGAAATCGTCAATAGATTGAACGTGAACAGTTTGGAAATTCTTACAGTGATTGCGTTCACAAGGTTATTTGACGCCTGTGAAGCTTCAACGATACTGGACAGAACAACTGGTTTATCCTACTCATATGGTCGAATTTTAACCCCTAAATTTGCAAGTAATCTGAGAGTGAAGCTCACCGTCTCAAAATTAAAAGGTGCCTTCTTCTTTTTCTGTTTATTTTCTTCCTTTTTAAACTTCTCCTCCTTCACCGTGTTCTTTTCCTTCTTCTTCGCTTCTCGTTTCTCGGCACGGGCCTTCTCTTCAGGAGTCAGATTCAAGCCCATTAGGTTCGCCAACTCTTGGTGATTTAGTCCCTGCTTCGGAGCCTGTGACTTGTAGAGGTTGGCGATAGCAGCCATTGAGGGATCATCTTTATATCTATCACTCCAAGACGCGAGTACGAGCTGTAGTTTCTTCTTCACTCGTTTATCAGTGGTATAATCGCTAGCGAGGTGTCTCAAGGCATCCAGCAGTTGTGCATCATCAGCAAATGTACCTAATCACAGACCAACTTGTGAGTGATTGTGATTTGTAGAAGTGTCGAATCAAAATAGAAGACAGACTTTGAAATTTCTGCCCAGAGTTCTCCACGAGTGCCTTCAGAATCTTTTCGAGGCAATTTAAACAGGGCTGCGTTTACAGACACGATCGGAAGGGGCGTACCACCAAAGATCGGTACTGTTGGTGAGAATTTCCATGCTTTATCTTCTTCCTGATTGCTCGAGCAGCCTCTGCCGGTCTGTCAGGGTTTGAAATGAGTGATCTGTTATCTTTCATATAGCAGGGGCTTCTCATTCCACGGACCCTGAGGCTTGAAGGTTAATAGAGTCAACCAGTTCCGGTATCCTGGGGGTAAATCGTTGGGCATCAGACAGGGACTCCGAACAAAACCTATCCCGATGCTCACCCATCATAAGCTTCTTCCTCGATGCCGCTCGATGTAAGAATCTCAATCCAATCGGTAATTGAGGACTAGACCACCAGTTATCAAGATTTGTGTGGTGTGCATGGAACTAGTAATCCACAAACATGCGGCTTTTCCCTGCCAAAGGCTTGCCTTGCAAAATTCAGAGCAGACATACTGATAGCGGAAGGTAGGAGAGAGAACGTGATTGCAAGTCAGTTCATCGCATCAGACTCACTGTTCAGTGTATACAAATGTGTATTACATAATACGCTCGTCAATAAAAAGAAAGGAAAAGAAGAAGAAAACAGAGGTTCAACGAAGAGAAGCTTCTTGTATAGGCATAAACAGTTAACTCGTAAAGGCATCAAGAATGTAAGAAGAAATAAACTGTTATGATGCGTCTTCTGCATTGGAAGAACTTCCTCTATCGTTTCCATTCATAGATTGGTGAGTGGCAGCACTTGTTTGCATTTGAACGGACGGGCCAGCTTGTCCCCTCGTCATTGTAGAATTCTGCAGAAGATGGCCCATCGTATGCTGGGGAGATACTCCCATAGGGCTTTCGAGATATAATCGGATGAGGACGGTTTCAAGGGCAGCTACACTGGCAGGCGGGTATTCAAAGGCGCGTGCGTGATCACGGATTGTCTGAAACAAGGTGGACATGTTTTCCCAACGTTCATGAGGAAGGTTTTGTTGTTGTGTCTGCATGGGGTTGAAGGCATTCATTGGACCAGGATAGACATAAGGTTGGGCTGTCTGAGGAGGGAAGGATTGACCGGGGAGCGGGGCTAGCATCGAGACGGCCGAACTGAATGAAACTGATTGCTGATGACCAGAGGGTTGGTGGGCCATCCCCACAGGATTGCTTGACGAAGCGATCTGGGAATGGTCAGGAGCCACACTCTTGTTGCGATTTCGATCCTTTTCTGTTTGGACTGCGGCTTTACGACCGCGACGCGTGAAAGGCAAGTTGGCAAGACCGATTTCATGAGAATGTTGAGAAATGTCTAGGCTCTTTGGTGTGGGTAGGATCGAAGAGAAGAAAGCAAAGGGAACATACAGCAAGCGCGAACTTCCTCAGTGTCGAAGTATGTTTTGTAGCTTATAGATGCCTGGCAGCCCTGGCCATCGAGCTGACAAAGGAAATCAATGCAAGACATGGTGGAGAACGGCAGATAGACACACCTTACGACTTGGAACCTTGCGGACGCGTTCTGGGTGCTTCTTTACGTATTTCTTGCGGCCACTGCGTGAGTGCCTGGCACATACGAGTTTGGTGTGGTCTTTGAATCTGGGAGGATCTGCTTTGCTGCCATGGGTATCACCCTGAGGCGCGCGATAAGGAAAAGACAAAGATAAAGAAGAAGATGAATGGGACCTTGACAAACTCTACACAGTGACGATCCTCCTCTGCTGTGCGCCAATCCTGGAAGGCAGCGAGGTTTGGAAAAACGAGGGTGTAGCCATCATCGGAATCGCCGGAGCCATAGGGTGGCTTTGAGGAGGAAATGGAGGCTGAGGAGAGAGACGATGAGCAGACGGAGAGGTCAAGACAAGAAAAGGACGGACAAACGGTGTTGGGCTGTGGCTGGTGGAGGGGAAGCTCACCGAGCCGAAAATGCTGAAAGCTCATGTTCAGATCCTGGACAATTGATTTTGAGGACAATTCCCCTTGGTCGTTCCAAATACATCCCGTTTTCGTTCAAATTTCCTCCCTTTCCTGTCACAGTCACCCTCACGTCACCTCTCTTTCATCCATGACCTCCTCCCTCAGAAACTCAATCCACAGGCGCAACCACAAGGAGCGCTCCCAGCTCTCTCACAGGGCAAAGCTCGGGCTCCTCGAGAAACATGCCGACTATGTCAAACGCGCAAGAGACTATCACTCCAAGCAGGATCGTCTCACCCGTCTCAAGCAGAAGGTTGCTGAGCGAAATAAAGATGAATTCTATTTCTCCATGACACACGAGAGGACAAAGGTATATGGCCTTCTCCTCTGCTTTCTCCCTTATCCAACTCTCCATCCAGGGTGGTGTGCACAGCAAAGACAGAGGCAATGTCGCCCTCCCAACAGACATGGTCAAGGTCCTCAAAACACAGGACGAAAATTATATCCGCACAATGCGTGCTTCTGGCCGTAAAGCATGTCATCAATCCTTTCCACATACGCCTCCGTCTGATGAAACATACAGAAAATTGACAAAATCAAAAACTCCCTGATGGAGATGGCTGATTTACTACGCCCAACCGAAGAAAATTCCGTTCAGGCAGATCTGGATGAAAATGAGCTCAAAATTCTCAGAGACGCCAAAATTATCCCGAATTCCCTAAAAGAT
>JAHXRV010001831.1:0-51489 GCA_019904355.1 Psilocybe tampanensis | reverse complement strand
CAACGCACCTACTTTCGTCTTCTTAGCCTCAGTGGTTGTGGAGAAAGTTCAGACCTATCGAGGCGGAAGATTCATTTGGAAGATCGCTCGCGGCGTCACAAAATGTGACCACCGCCATCTATTTTGAAAACAGCAATAATTGGGAGGGATGCCCGAGCCCGAGGGGAGTATGGACAAGTTGCAAGTTGCGCATCGAAGAAAGAGAGGTGTCGTACATATGTAGCTACTTGCTATTAACTCGTCCACAATGGCGCCTACTAAGTTGTTCTGGATGTGCATAATCCCATCTAAAAACAGAACGCATGTTTCTTGGCTGGACGAACGTCGAGCTCGGCTCTCAAGCTGATTCGTGATCATACAGAGAAGTCGAGAATACTCTTACATTCCGACTACCAAGAGGTTACGAACTGGTTACGAATCACGATGGATCAAATCATGATCATGTGTGTATAAGTATAGTCCCGGGAACTCAAATCGCGAACGCCCATTGAATGGATTTGTCTTGGCCTCCCTTTTGATCAGTGCCAATGGGGGGTTGGAGGCTGCGGAAGTGGTTACAGTGCGGAGGTGTGCTTTGCCTACTATGGACTCTGGAGCGAAAGTTACTGGAGATCTTATCTTCCGTCGTTCGAGAGTTGTAGGAAATGGGGGATTAGAAAGTGCTCGAGCGCACGTACCGTACTTAACTTCAAGGATCCTGACCGGTCGACCACCAATCACTAGACTCGAAACAAGACGCTCGATACAGTATACTAAAGAACTTCAAGTTCTCGTAGGAGAGGGAATTTAAAATTGGAAGAACCTGTCCAACCCCTTTCAGTCGTTTCATGGGTACTATGTGACTCGACGCCGGGTGTGCGCTTATTCGATCGAAGATACTTAGGTACGATCCCCTTGGCGCCCCTACATAGTTCCATCTACAGACCTTGCCCTTCAAACCCGGAACACACCCCATTGAACCTCCCCAATCCAAGTAATTAGAATCTAGATGGGCATATGGCGGCACCGCGATTGGTGGGATGGATTTCTATAGCCAAGAGAGGACCCCCGTTTATCCCCCAAAATGCCTGAGGGAAAATTACCCCAAAATGTCCACTTTGGCCCGCGAAAAAATCGACCAAAAAAGCGCGTTTTGGCCGAAAATTGGCCTCAGGCCTTAAAAAATTCCATTTTGGCCCAAGTTTACCTCAGGGTTTCTAATCACGTGTTTCTTTTTCTAAAATTTTCTACCTTGTGGAGTCTAAAATTTCCAAAAATTACCGACTTTGGCCCAGTTTTTGCCCTCAGCCCTTCAAATTTGGCCAGTTTGGCCGAGATTCTACCCTCAGGGATTGGCCCAAAATTTGTTCGTTTTGGCCCGAAAACCCTCAGGCCTTGCGCCCTTTCGGGCGCGTTTTGGCCCAAATTTTCCTCAGGCATCGGGGGTAATAAACGGGGGTCCTGCCAAGAGTTGGCCCTGGAGCTCAGGAGCCTCAGGAATTAAACCTCTTTGGAAATCGAAGAGCCTGCCAGTGCCGTCTGGTCGTAAGTATCATGTCTACAAGTTATAACTTGTGTTCGATCTCTTTGCACCCGTGTGCCCATCCTAGAACTGTGGATATATTTCCAGGATTGAATTATAGATATACTCAAGTTTTCGTTGTCCACTGGTTATCAGATCTCCAACGGTTGGCGATGGCCAGAGAACGACCCTTTTGTGTCAATGGCCCCCGGGTTTGTGTGAACATCAATCGGGGGAGGCTTGACAATCCCAAGTGCCCACCGTAATCTAATCTCGTTTACTAATTTAAGAACAATCTAAGAGCAAAGAATAGATGTACGTATTCGTCCACTCCCGCGAAGGTGGATTTCAATGGCCATCCCAATAAGTATATCTTTGTAATTAAAAAAACATGCGGTGTTCTTGAATCCCCATCTGATTGCATCGAGTCAGTTCGATCACAGGTTACACTACTGTATGCACATTGCCAAAGGCGGTCTGCTACAGACAAAGTGCTTTGCCTCATGGTGATCTAATTTGCTTACGATAAGTCCTGTGGGATATTTTTACTGAGGACACTGGGATGTAATCAATGGTCCTGTACAGCCTGTCCTTTTACCCGTTCTAACGACTCTTTGATCGACAGCACGGTAAGCAGGTGCCAGTGATTTGGATTCTGGAACGTGGCGTGCTGGAAGGATTGAATGAAAGGCGCGAGGTCGTCTCGTGGCCCACTCGTTGGATGCGTATGAGATATGAAAGTGAAGCAGGGACGGTCTCCCATTTCGCCTTGTTTTGATCACGTAGAGGAGTCACTACTATTACACCAAGCACATACACGGTCATTGAGCAAGTCATGTTCGGGCGACTGATGATTTGTCCCGCCGTAATCGGGGGGATGTTCGAGTTTGACTTGTCTCCGAAGGTTGAAATGGCCGACCGCAAACCGAGCCGTCATTTCATTTTTGATCGCGGGTTGTGCTATCATTAGAGACGTTCAAAGCTGGGCAGTAGATCGATATGAAAGAGATCTTACCCAGGAAGAGATAGTTGACTGCAGAATGCGGAGGTGGGCGCCACTACTTTTGCAATCCTCTTGTGTTCTCGGCGACGGTGCTGTCTTCAACTTTCTGGCAGTGGCCGTCACTGGATCAAGTTCAACGTCAGATGACTCAGAAAGGTTTGTTGATTTGATAAGATCCGAGCTCAATGACAAAGCGGAATTGAAAATTCGGGGTAAGACAGTCAGATTTACTGTAGTGTTTCCACTGGTACTGACGTCAAAAGAATTAAAGAATAGGCTGGTAAATGGCCGTTGAGGTTCAGGCAGAACGTTGGGCTCAGACGAGATTAATATTGGCAAGGTCAGAAACAAAGCAAGCCACCAGACCAACAAACACGGACAAACAACCACCTTGCCCTACACCACTGCCTGCCGTTCTCACTGCTGCATCCTCCGTTTCTTATCGTCAGATAGCCACACGTCGTGCTCAGGCGGTTTAGCTTTCTCACATAGTCCGAGAGGGACACAAATCACCCCCCAAAAAACCACCCTATTCGACCAAGAAACTCTCAGAAATGCGGGAATCCAATTTCGCCTTTCCAGCGCAAAACAAGGCCTGTGTTTGCATTACCTCCCAGCTGTACGACAGGCGAGGTGAATCCTACGAGTGGAAATATTCTAGTATTTTTGGCTAATTTATTGGATATACAGCGTTGGATACGACCTCGCCACTGCCACTGTTCAATTCACTGACACATCTCACCTATCTCACCTCCACGTCGCCCAGGATCCGCGAAATCATGACCATGGACGGCGGTCTTGAACGGCTCGTCAGGATCTTGCACGAATTCTGCATGTGTCCACCTCCGCCTGAAAACCCAGCGATTCTCTACGGACTAACGCCGCCCAATGCGAAACTGGCCAAACTCACCCCAGCCCTCAACCCACATTCGTTCGACAAACACGCTGCGTACCGCTTTTCGTTGGCTTTTCAGTGTATAGTCAACATCGGGGTCAGGGGGAGTGAGCCGATCAGGAGTCGTGTTGTTCAGGCTGGGACACTCGATGTGGTCGGTTGCATTTTGGAGGCGTGGCTTGCCAACAAGGGGTTTGCGGTTGGGCCAAGCTCGAGTGCGACGGGGATGCCGCGGGAGACGAGGGAACAGCGCCAACAACGTCGGACTGCCCTGCTGGAAATCCGACAGCGGGAAGAGGCTGCCCATCTGCAGAGAGCATTACAAAGACAACTTCTGGCTGAGCAGACGCAACATCGGACGGCTCGTGAGTCACAGCGTCAACCGTCCGAAGACCAGGTTCGTTTTTCTTTTTTGACTGTGGTTCCAGTGCTGACGGATTTGGCAGGATGAATCGATGGAGTTCTCTCCCGCCGAAACGTCGACCAGCCACATTCTTCTCCTATCCGACTCTAATTCCCAACCTTCTAATTCCAACAGCGATACCGATGTCTCTGCTGACAACTCAATGGCCGCCACGCCTCAAGGCTCAGGGACTCCGACAGGGACTGTTGTGATCCCCAGCCGGGATCGCAGTGGAACGATCATCGCCCGTCCCATCTGGGACAATCCTCCTACCGCTGCCACTGCTGCTGCCACTGCAGCAGCTCCTGCAGCCCCTCCACGCGGACGGCGTATCCGTCACCGTGAATTGCCACCGGAATCACCCACACCATCAACGGATGCATCAAGACCAGACACAGAGACAGAAGACGATGGCGATCCAGATATCGACATGGATCGCACAGAAGATCGCATCGATTCCGACGTCGCCTCGGCCTCAGCTTCTCCTTCACCCGAAAGGCGGACACGCACCGTTCCACGGCACAACCTGACCCGGAGGGCGGTTGGAATCGTTTCGGATGAACCCAATGCAGGTCCACAAACCGGAGCTTTGGGACTCGATACAGACTCTCATATCATCATCAACGAAGCAGGCGTCGGAGAAGGCGGAGTTGGGGTTGAGGTTGGAGTCGAGGATGGGATTGTTTCCCTGGAGCCGAATGACGATTTCGCAATGGGGGCACCTCCTGGTGCTCCAGGTGCCATGGGAGAAGGTACAACGCCTCGGGTGTTGAACCTGAATACCATGGATGGTGGACGAAGGAGAAATACCATCGACGCTCCCGATGTGACGCCCCGAGCTGCTGTTGTTGGCCTTCCTCTCATTCCAGGAACCTCTACGAACGGGACAGCCCGACCCAACACACACACACCGACCCAACCAGGTGCCCATGGCCACCAGCGAACCGCAACGATTCGAGGACGTCCTGCACCTACAGAGAACACTCAAGGTGCAGCCGCAGCAGCGGCTGCTGCCGCGGCCGCTGCGGCCAGCCTGACCAACACCCTGGGCGGACGGACAAGCAGTGGAAGTCATCACCATCGCGATTCGGATTCAGGCCCCTATCGAGACGAGGACGTCCTCCTCAGTCTTCAGCTTCTCGCGTATTTGAGCAAATACCCACATGTCCGACAGGCTTTTTACAAACCGCGAGTCACCTTCCACCCGGCGAGCGTTAACCTTCCTGGTACACGGTTCGGAGTAGGGGTTCCATCGGGAAGTTCGTCTTCTGCGCGAGAGCGAGAGAAGCTTAAGGAGAAGGAAAAAGCGGGACCATCTGCTGCGGCTTCCTCCTCTTCGACCAAAGATGGGTTGTTCAGAGGGTTGACTGGTGCTACTCCCGGCAGTAGTAGTCGAGGCAAAGACCGAGCTCAACCCATCCCATCGTCATCCCAAACACCTATCGTTGTCGCCCCCACTTCCGGGGCTCCATCTTCAGCGAAACAGACCAATGTTTTTTCTCTTGTGGAAAGATTTACATTCAAACCGAGCTCGACAGAAACCGATCTTCCCAACCCACCTCCTCGACTTCCTCCAGAGATCCAATATTGGGCTGGTGTCATCATGCGGAACGCGTGTAGGAAAGACGATAGCAGGGGTGGGATTCGTCAATGTGCAAACAGTCAGTTTTTTTTTTTTTTTTTTTTTTGCGTTTTTTTGCTGCGTCACTTTTTTAACACTGATTTTCTTTTTTCTTTTTCTTTTTAGTGATGTGTGGGAAGTGGGAAACTTACCCGCGCGAGTTTGCGAAGTGCCGTCGATGCAGAAAGGCGAAGTACTGTGGAAAGGAGTGTCAGAGTACGGCGTGGAGTGAAGGGCATCGGTTCTGGTGTAGTGCGAAGGATGTGGACGAAGATAATCTCGCAGAGCAGACGCAAGGATCGCAAAACACACAGACGGCCGACAACACCTCAAGAAATGTCCCCATCACTGCTGAAGGAGGGACGGAGAGTATTCCTGTTACTACTACTACTACCACTACTGCCAACACTCCGCGGACGGAACGACGACAGAGAGAAAGAACCCACGGACATCATGCGGGCGGCGAGGGAGATACGGCAACAGTACGAGGGTACAGACCTTCTGCTGTGGCGTCACCGAATTCCTCGTATGTCAGTCCCACGACGACGACCTTGCCCCGCGCAGAGTCGAGCATGGCACGCGATCGGACTGTGCAACCACAGGCTCCTCATACACGGCCGAGACCTACGCCTACCATGCGGCCCCCTTTGCCGCCGCAAACTCAGGACCCGACGAATAATAGTTATCTGACGTTCCATATCCAGGCGGCTGGACATGACCAGGGCGTGCGGAGACGAGCTGAGACTATTACTGGAGCGACGTACCCGCCCAGTCGTGTGACGACGACGACGACGACGACGACTGACGTGGCTCCGAATGTTATTCCCCCTCATCCTCATCATCCTCATCCTCATCCTCATCAGCATCAGCATCATCAGCATCAACATCAGCAACATCATCGACCGGGTTATGCCCCCGTCTCGCCGTCCTCTGACTGGCCGATGGGTGGTGGTTCGCCTGCTCCTCCTGATTTTGCGCAAAGGGAAAGGGCGGAAGCGGGGCCTTCTCGAAGACATCATCACCTTATTGATCTTCCGAGCCCACGATCGCCCATCGATACCGACCAGGATGATATGATCCTTGGTTGACGACAATTTTGTATGACCCCATGACCCATGACCATGACCATGACAAAAAAACTGTCCTGTTGTTTTTTTGGATTAAACCACCACCCCGATTTTTCCTCTCCTCTCCTCATTTCCTTGCGCCCTCGCCTCTACTGGCATTACTCCCACCACCACCCGTCCGTCTGTAACGAAATCTAGACGTTGCCGCGCCTCCGCTGACGCTGCTTTATCATGACCTCAATCAAGCCTGAGGGCTCAAACCCCTCATCGACACTCTTTTTACACCCTTTAGTATCTCGACCACCGGCTACAACAACGTGACATATCACTACTATTTCCCCGAGTTCCACCTCTCTCCGCAAAGGGCTTTGCACTTTTATGTGCATCGCTCTTCGTCATCCTTTGTCCTCGTCCTCGTCTCTTCAACGTCATTTTTGTGTGCGGCGTTTGAGTGATGTGAAGTTCGGTGACTCGGACCTCGGACGACCCGCCCCCGCGCGCCAGTGTCTATTCAACGTTCAACGTCGACCCCACGAACAATCTTTCCATCTCTTATAGTCGTTAATTAAGCTAGCTACTACTACCCCTCTTTCTCTGTCTCTCTCCCTTCAATCTGTGTCTTTTTTTTTTCATTACTTTCTCTCATCCATTTACTCACACCCATCGTAGTTACTATAATCTAAAACCTTGCAATCTTTCATTCATATTGTTTGATTTTTATGCTGGGTTGGTTGATGATTGTCTGGAGATGAGCATGATGATAAACGTGAACATGAACCGTCGACGATTATCAATAGAATAAGTATTGTCCCCCCCGCCCTCCTCCAGATCCCCCCTCTTTTCATCAAACGCCATCACGTGATCAATTCGTTGTTTTCGATTTGGGATATTGAAATTGTCGAATCTCTTGTACTTTTACCTTGTTCTGAAATTCTCCACTTCACGTCGATGCCTTTGGAACGCGCTCTGATGGTCGCTACCAACAATTTACCTGGTTACCTTGTGGGAATGCCCACAACGACGTCCCACAAAATAGCAACATTCAGGAAAACGTCGCGAGTTCATTCTTCTTCAAAACCAAATCGTCACCCCCGACTTGGACCAGTTTCTTAGGCATGCAATCTCTCAGTAAGTTGGCTGTTAGCTCTCTATCCAGATTTTCAAGTTGTTCTTACAATTTCTAGATGTTTTCAGTGTGATGCAATCTATCCATGTGGTTGGTGAGTGGGAATGTTTATCGACTCTATGTTTTCTGAATTCTGACCCTACCATTCGGATAGGCCACAACCTCTCAGCGATGGTCTTTGGCCCATCCTCTGCACCTGACGTGGACTTTATCAACCGTCTCCCTCATGAGTTGATCGCCAAAATCCTGCAAATCGTGATCAACCCTCCAAACGACCGAAGAGAAATGGGTCCTGAGGACGCCTACACCACACCCGTCGTCTCCGCATCCCTTCCCATCACCCCTTTCCCGCTTTCCCAAGTTTGCCGTCGCTGGAGATATATCGCCCAAGCGACGCACGGCTTGTGGTCGTCGATGGCGATCGGTCATCCCACGAAGCATCTCATCCATCGGGTGGGGCTATGGCTGCAATATGCCAATGGGCCTCTCAATATCGATTTTTTTCAACGCGAACCGGAGTCCCTGGAGGATTTGGAAGCTGCGACTGAGATCATAGATTTGCTGTGTTCGCGGTACAAGCAGTGGTGTCGCGTCAGATTCCATCTGCACCAAGACGTCTTTCCGCCTTCCCTCGCTTCCCACCTCCACTTGATCTCGACACTCTGCTGGCCCAACCTCAGATCCGTCGTCATATCAAACCCGTACAACTTTGTTTCGTCAGAAGAGGCCGTCACTCAAGCCTGGAGATCTCTTAACAAGATCCCCAGTTTGAGGACTTTGAAGTGGTTATCTTCCGACCTCCTTTATCGTCCGGCGGAATGTCTCCTCCAATCCCTTACATCCCTTTCTCTCCAAGGCATCTCGGCGCGAGAACTCCTTCAAGGCATTACTGCGTGTTTCAACCTTCGAGAACTGGAGGCCGAACTTAGCGACAGGGACAGTATCTACGGCGCCGAGTTGCAGCGCGTCCAGCCAGTTCTGCATGATCGCCTCGAACATATCTCCTTGACAGGTAAACCAAGAGAAATACAAGGCTTTCTACATTCGCTGGTCCTCCCCAAGCTCGTCAGCGTCGAGCTCAGCTTCGCCGACACCACGACGTGCCAATATATCTGGGCCCTCATCCATCGATCCAAGACGTACCTCCGGAGACTTATCCTCCAAGTCTCCAGCGTCTACGACCAGACGCTGGCCGATTGGCTCGAGTTCGCTTATCTCCAGGCTCTAGAGACCCTCGCGATATCCGGGGCCGAGGTCGGGAACCACACCTTCACCAAACTCACCCTCTTCCCCGCCGCCCACTTGAACCGACGTCGTTATCTTCCCTACCTCCAGAACTTGAGTTTATCGGTGTGCAGAGCGGATGTGGATGATACTGTTTTTCTTGGGATGCTCGGTTCGCGATTATTCACGGTGGAAGGGGAGCCGTATAAGGCCGAGTTGATGAAGGCCGCGTTTTTGGTTCTGAACAAGACCAACCAGATGAGGATGTACGAAGAGATGTGTCAGAGTTGTATCACTGGGACGTATAAATCGTATGTGGATTCGAAGGGGTGGAATGACCGTAATGTCGTTATCCAACAACAGTAGTATGTGCCTGGATTTTTTTCTTTTATTTTTCTTAGGTCTCAGGATTTTTTTTTTTTTTTTTGCAGGACTCGTAAGATATCGATAGCGTCAGCCTTGAGCTTGACTAGCTTGACTTCGTTGTCGTGTGGCTGTGACTTTGTACCGTATGTTTTCTCTTCGTCTCTTGCTCTCTTGTTTAACTGTTTTCTATCATGCTTGTTTCTTCTTGTCCACATTCAATGTTGTACTACTTACCCCCATTTAATAAAAGGTTTTCTCCCTCTTTTTTTTTCTTTTCCTACTCTATCTGCTTGTCAATCTTCCGAGGAGTCTTCTCGAACCTCAAAAAAACCATGCCACGCAAAACAACATCAACAATCTCAACTTCCGAATATGAAGGTTATGTGAAACCAAACAAAAACTGACATGAATGATCCATTTTAGAAACCGGTCCCCTATACGAACAAGGGTCACCGCGATCTCAAAACGTTTCCCTTGTTCTCCCTCATCCGACTTTGATTGATCGAAAAAACCAAGACAGACACAACAAAGCTCGCATGGGAGGGGTGCGGCTGGGCCTCAACTCATCATTGCGCACTCGCAGCGCCTCCGAGAATGCATCGTTGGTTGTTCTCATAGCCGACAGTCATACAACCTCCCAAGCCAACCTGAGCAAGAGCAAGAAGCAGAAGAAGGAAAAAGAAAAAAGAAAAAAAAAAAGAAAAGCAATTTGGATGGGGACAAACTACGCCCTCGAGACGGGGATCCGATCTGTACCCGGTGCTATCACCTTCGCTTGCATACACACCGTCCTCCTAGGATGGTTCACCTACATGTCTTTCAGAAATCCGGTCCATGTCCACTTTGCCCTCGTTGGTTATTGTGTTTGTGAGTAACTTTTTTTTTTTTTTTTTGGAGTGTAAGGATGGTGGTTCTTTTTCTTTTCTTTTCTTCTTTCCCTTCTTTTTTTTTTTCCTTTCTTTTTCTTTGCGTTCGTCATTATGGAGCGACTGTAACTCATTGTGGTGTATCCAACAGTAAACGTCGTGGCCTACTCGCTTCGCGCCGTGCTCGCCTCCTCCGACGCGTATGGTGAAAATCTCGATATGCTCAACGCTGAGCAGATATTGTTCACCATCGGGTTCCTCATCTTACTCTACACCTCGCATACCCTCGTTCTCGACTTGTGCGTCATTTTTTTCTCTTACTTAGTTAGCATCATGATTTCTCCAACCATCAATCTCTTCTTTTTTTTTAAAAAAAAATACAGAGAAAAACAAAGCCTACCAAGCGACAGACCCGTGCTCGACACCATCCTCGTCCGCCTCCTCGGCAGCCACCGCATCTTCCACTTTTGTCTCCTCGCAGCTGTCGCGCTCACCATCGCATCGGGAGTGACGAGCAACGGCACGGATTTCACGTCTCCGTCCGAGGAGCTCCATATCGCGAGCTCGGTCCTGTTTTTCGTGCTCACGCTGTTTCAGGCGTTCCAGACGGCGGTGTATGCCTCGATGGAGCTTAATCGTACGTCCAATTCTTTTGTGGTTTTGGTTTCTGAATTCGACACTCATTCATTCACTTTTTTTTTTTTTCTCCGTCTCTCTCTCTCTCTTCGAAAAAGAGGAACACAGATCCCTCCGCAAAAACGACCCCTTCGGCAAGAAATACGCCGTCTTCATCCTCCTCGCCATCGCTCTCTTTTTCTTGATAACAGAAATCTTCGAGATGGTCACCATTCACGACTATGATAAAGGCAACAACGAGGATTTCTTGTACCCACTCGTCGCACTTCCGGAGCTCTTGGCTGTGTTGCTGTATGCGATTCCGGATTTGGTACCGGCTGTGTGTCCGAGCAGGGTGGAGGTGTCGGTGTCGAGCTGTTGGAGGAGGAGGCGGGAGAGGAGGAGAAGTAGGAGAAGAGGACGGAGAAGGAGCGGTGCGGTTGAGGAAGTGAAAGTGTAGTTAATGGCTTCTTGGCTTGCTTGAGGATGAAGAACGATGACGTGTCGATAAGGATATTCATTATCATGTCTAGGTATATGGTACACAAAAGAAAACAAAATCTTCCAAACAACTTTTAAAGTACACAGCAAGAAAGTCAAAACTCCGGTTGAGAGAGTAGTAAAATACGTGGATGTCTGCGTGATGCATTTCATCATATCGTTTTTTTTTTTTTTTTTGTTGGCCCAAGAGACCAATAGAAGGAGGAGGGGAAGCGACGAGTGAATGGCGATCCTTCCTTCGCTATGATGATTTTGCCTTTTTGATCGTCTTGAACACATGTCTCCTCAACCCATCCTTCCCCACCTCCTCCACCCTCACCAGCTTATACCCACCCACCCACGGCCCAAGCTTCGCCCAAACCAAATAATAAACCAATCCCAAACCAAACACCGCCCAGCCTGCGACGGCGTGCGTCCAGTACGGCAAGCTGACGTAGGGTTCGGCGATGGCTGGGGGTCGGATGAGGGGGACGACGAAGAGGAAAATGTTGACGGCGCCGAAGAAGCCCGCCGCGATGAGCGAGCGGAGGGAGGAGAGGGGCCAGTCTGGGTAAGGGCGGAAGGCGAGGTAGATGAGTCCGAAGGAGATGAGGGCGTTGATGACGGAGAGAGGGTAGGAGATCTATTTTTTTTTTTGGGAAATGAGACTTTCTTTCGTGATGAAATAAAATATGATGAAACGTACAATGTTGATGACGAAATTGTAAGCGTCGCCTGGTGGAAGGGCGAAGATGACTATCAAGCAGATTATCCAATCTACCAAAAAAAATCACGTTAGGCTAATGTTCAATGGGGTACAAAGTTTGACCCGGAAACGTACGAAGCGCGAGACCCGCCAGAGGAGCGTTGAAAGGTCGATTTGAGCCCCAGAATTTACTGAAAGGCAGGATACCCTCCCGACCGAGTTCTTGATTCACACGACCTTGAGAAAAGATCTGAAAAACGCGCGTATATTGATATTTTTTCGATCGATGATAGGAGGTAAAAGGAAATACGTACCACTGACAACACGTTCCCAAGAGCCGAGAGCGCGACGAAGACCGACAATGCACGTTGAGCCTTTTCGCCGTAGACATTTTTGAAGAGGAGAGCCGCGACGAGACGACCTGATCCTGTGATCTCCTCTTTCGTCGCACCGGCAAAGTAAGCGATGTTGGCTAATATGTAGAGGACAGTGACGACGGCGATGGCGAGTGGGCCTGCGATGCGGACGGTTCGTTGTGGGTTCTTGACTTCTGCGAGAGCATAGTTTGCGTTGCTGAATCCGATGTACGACCAGATGACCTAAACAAAGTAGATCGATGAGAAAATGAAAAGAATGGGGAAAAAAAGCAACATAAAGAAGGAAACTCACATTATACAGGCTCAAGCAGAAAGATGACGCTCCGGCGGTCGTGCCTTCAAAGGCATTCGTGAAGTTGTTTGGTTTGGGGATCTTCATATGACCACCTAGCGCGACAAACCCAGTTATGATTATGAACACCAAAACGATGAGCTTGAACACGCCGAGGAAATTTTGAAGACGAAGACCCCATTTCAGAGCTGTTCCGTGTATGAGGAAAGAGAATGTGACGCAGGCGAAACCGACGAGGCGGAGAGTCCATCTTGTAGGCTCGACGTTGGCGGCGAGGAGAATGTATTCGCCAAAAACCAAAGAGTTACCCGCTGCCCAGGCTATTTTTTGGGAAAGGATAAGTTGAAGCGAGAGAAGATGGTTGGGAAATTATTACACACCTAATAGAACCGCATTTGCTGAGAAGACGGATGTGATTAGGAATTTGGGTCTCCGGAATAGATATTCGAGATAATTCTTTTCTCCTCCATTCTTTGGGAGGGCCTGCATCGATAATAGGTAAGAACCATAGATGTTTGCATTCTCGAAGCGATTACTGACCGAGCCCCAGACAATGTAAACCTGCATTCCGGCAGCAGCAATAACAGCTCCGATGACCCACATAAAGCTGAAACACCAATGAGATGGAATTCAAGAGTGTAAAACAGAGAGTATTTACAGGGACAGTCCAACGCTCCCACTTAGGGAGAGAATTGAACTAGGGGTGGCAAAGACACTGCGAATAGATGGATAAGGCTTCGTTAAACGGAAAACTTGAAAAAGCACAACGCACCCTGTTCCGATGATACGGTTGAAAATGATGAAGACGGCAGAGAAAAGGCCAATTTGGCGCCTTTCAGGGACATTGTCGTCGCCTCGAAAGTCGATGCTGTCGTCGTCGTCGAGAGGGTAGCTTTCGACCCGTACGATTCCACCAGGGCATTTCAGCTTCGCATCGTCCAGTGTCTGACTCTCATTCACAGAACACATTTGAAGGAATGTGCTGGCTCTGAGAGAAGAGAATACCTGCTCGTTCTTCGAACGAATATATTGCGATAGAACCTCGCGTGATACTAAGAGGAAATTCGCACAAATACGCCAGAATGGCGACAGAAAACCGACGATGAAAACATTTCGGCCCAAGACCGCCTGTTATTCTTTTTTCCAGATGGTGCATTTCTGCCAAGATGTGGGACGTCGGGAACAGGTTCAAGCTTTCGAGGATGGCGGATCAAAAAATTTGGTGGACTCTGTTTGGCTTCCTCAATCGGCACAAACAACGGAAATATTTTGAAGCGGAGCCTCAGGAACCGGTGATTGCCGGACATCCACTCCAGCCAATGTCTGACCAAGGGGGTCTCGGGATCAATATAATGGACATGGGGTAGGTAGGTAGGTCGGCCGTCAGGTCGCCAAAAAAAAATTTATGACCTCAATTTATACCACCTAAAATGGTAATTTTATTGATATTCTGTGTCATCTTCAGCACTTTGAGGGTATGGTTATCCCAAGGGAGTCCGAGCGGAAGATTCCGAAACATCGACTCCCCCCCTAGGGTGTTAGCAACGCGAATTGGGGTCCGCGTCAGGGTAACCCTTAACAGGAAGGTTATGCTCGGTTTAGATATCGAGCACAACCACCATTAGCTCTCAGATATGTAAAATAACAAACGTCAGAAGTTGAACCTAGGAGCCATAGTAGAAACCATTTCACGGAAGCATACACCAAATTTCAGGGGCCTTTTTATGCTCTACAACTTGTCTACAACCAATCCACAACCGCGAAGAAGTGCAGACCGTCACTGAAGCTGACGTTTGAGAAGAGGTAAAATGTTAAATCATTCTATGCTCATTAAGCTCTGTATATCTATCGCTTTAGCTAGCAAAGGAACATGGAAGGAACGATACACAACATGATCTAACTTGGGCATAACCTTCCTTTTAAGGGTTACCCTGACGTGGACCCCAATTCGCGTTTCCAACACCCTAGGGGGGGAGTCGATGTTTCGGAATCTTCCGCTCGGACTCCCTTGGGTTATCCTTTTCCAACGTTAAAGACCTCTGATTGTCATTTTCCAACATGTTCTGGTACAATCTTAACATATTAGATGTGACGATGTTACACTGTCACAGTGTGTTACATTTGTGATCTAATGTCACATCACACAAAATTTGGATAAAACTGCCTTCTTCTGCACTCAAATACCCTGATGTGAAGGCAAATATCTCCTTTCTAACCATTTCCAACCAAAATAAATGAATTTGGGTCGGTTTTGATGCTTATATCATGCTTAGTAATGGTCACGAGGTAGGTAGGTCCACAATTTGAGGTGGAAAAAAAAATATAGGGTTCATGTATTTTATATTGGTCCCGAGACCCCCTTGTGTCTGACTCGACTCGTTCTCCGTTTTGCGCAGTCCTTTACCCTCAGCTCAAGCTCCAGGTGTTCATGTCTGTTTATCCTTGCCACTGCTCTATAAACCCGCTTTCCCCAAAGACAATGTGAATTATCCTATCAGAAACTCAAAGCCCTTGCTTGTCAGAATCTGAACTCGCCTTTGACTCGCCTCCAACCAATTGCCTCCAACCAATGGCAATATACTGGGGACATACACCATTTCTGAGCATTTCTGATCGCTCTAAAATATTTAGACGCGTCATTCGTTTCGTCAGTGAAGGTTCCGACATTGACTCCTGTTCAATGACCAGTCTATGCGATGACATTCCTGTTGTTTGCAGGTATGTGTTTCCATTTTCCCTCGACACAAAATTCTTATGTTGATGTGCCAATCGGAAATGATTTCTGCTCTTTAGACTTCCATCCTGCTCGTCAATTGCTTCCCAAGTCCATGGATTTGGTTATGTACCGTGTACAAACACGGTCGACCTCATTTAACCTATCCCCGTTCGCATGGCCAAAACCAAACATATGCTCATGTGTCCATCGAATCTGTTCTCCCGTTTTCTGTGTTCTAACTACTTTTAGAATCATTAACATCTCACATGAATCCTCACGACGCGTAGGATTTTGTTCAGGGAGGTCTCCCTTTTCCGCTCGACTCTTCCATGGTCAGTTCGTCCTACCGGATTGTTGGGACTATTTGCCATGACGCGGAACGGAAACCATTGTCCCGCACACCCAAAACATGACTCAGGAAAGTCATTATTTCCGCAGGTTTCACGCGCGTTGACTTGTGTCCGCACTGTGTCCGTACTATGGCACTTCCAACGGCCTAGCTGTGTGTCAGGGTGCGTGCGGGTTTGCTATTCAATTTGGTCATACTCTCTGATGAGTACACAGGCTGGGGCCAGTGTATTGCTGGATTCCCACCTTTCGGCCACAATCCTCGCTTATCACGGACCCGACTGCTCTTACACAACTCATCACGCCCTCATAGATCATCCCTGAGGATCAGATTAGGAAATCCAATGATTCTTTTCTGGTGATGTCGTTGCAATACTTTCTATTACATGCGCGTAAGTCGTGCTTCTAGTGCGTTTTGTCAACTATAGGCTGACAGTACAGGGGTATTGTGAAAACAAGGACCGTGGAACCAATCTGAATGGAACGTTGCTGCATAGTCGAGACTCCAGGAGTCCAGGAGGACCGCACAACGTTCCTCGCCAAAGCGGAACGGATTTTGATCTAATCTCCTGCTTCATGGAATTTGTTTTTGTCCCCTGGTAACCCGCCAGTCTAAAACGAGTATAGTAAGTTGTTTTTCCAGCCGGAGTGCTACCTCTATTGATTTGTGACTTGATCTCCATCTGCGCATCAGTGGAGATAGGAATCATAGGATGACATGCCATGGATGATGATGATGATGGATGAACTCGTCGTCGTCGTCACTCTCATCCCAATATCAGAAATCACGAAGCTTAATGAACCTCGTCAATCAGCGCGAGGTATGTACATATCAGTATCTCGCTATGATCTTTGCCGCACTTACCGTGCCCCACTCTATCGATGCTTCGATAGCTCCACGTCGCATGGTAGGCCCCTCAACCCCACAAATCTTTGTCCACTTTCTTTGTGGTTAGTGCTCAAATCCTGCGCCACTCCGACGTTCCTCAGGCTAAAAGACAACAAAACCTGTGTTCTCCGAAATTGTACCTGATTTTTGGCGCCGTCGAGCTGTATGTACTTAGGCCCTACCTCGAGTCGGGCGTATGTTTTCCTGCGATTCGTCCTGTTCTGCTCAGTTCCAAGGTTTGGTATCTATCGATCTATCTATTTCGCCTAGTATGCAACCCACATGATCAGACGTCTGGGAGTCGAGTTAGCGACCATTTTTCCGGCGACTACGATCCTACTACATACTTGTCCCGAGATGGGATGGGGCTCATCCCTTTTCTGTGTTGCTCCTCCCTGCTCTGTAACTGTTTCATCGTGTTTTCACGATATAGCTTTGGAACTTCAAGTGCAGCTTCGATGTCAAAGACGCTCACGACCAACTTCGACCGCCCGTAAGTCCTATGTATGTACGTACTCACGTCGATCTTCGTGTCCTAACGACAATCTCGTCTTCTCTAACCTCGTGCAGAGCAGACAGACGGACTCGGAGACGGGCTCAATACTGGTGTCTGTCTCAAGATCTGATGTTTTACTAGTACAGTAGATACATACCACGAAAAGGAATATACCAATTTGGTGCCATTGCTTCTTGTGAAGCTTCTCATCTCATCTCATTGAATCCACACATATGTATTCTCACGTTTTAATTGTCTGGTTGTCTATGTCCTGACAAGGTTCACGGCGGTAGAGACATAGGTAAACTCTAAAATTTTGATGATGATGACATGAAAATGTGATGATGATGTTCGAAACTTCGAGGGTTCGTTTTTTTATTAGTACATACATACTGTACTTGGTTTTGCTCGGGTACAGGGACTGTGACTGCCAGTGGTGATGCATTGATGACTGATGCATCCACTGAGCAGTGTGCTGATTGAATTCCGCAGGGCAGCGAATTGCGATGGCGGGGACACCGTTTTTCTTTTTCTTTTTCTCTCAAAGCTCAAAGCGTGAGGATGACCACGGTGTTACTAGTTTCTGCGAGAGTTGTCCTTGCCGCTTTTGCGTTAGTCTGGAACACACCGTCGTCGTTGCTGTGCGGCCCCCAGTGCAGGCCTGCCCGTGTGTGAGCCTCAGGCTTGAGCTTGAGGGAACATCGGAATCCGGAACATCGCTGGAAGTATACAGGAAGAAATGCGCAGACAGTTCGGACGGTCTTCTCCTACCGCTTCCTCCCCCGGACCCCCCTCCATCTATGGCCACTGATTCGCTCGCGGCTCAGCCAGCCCCGACATAAATATGTTGTGGGGCGCGACGACCGATCATTGGCATCAATTCATCGTCCAATCGGACTCGCTGGACGTACGATACGATTGGAAGATTATGTACCTCCTTCATTTGGTTGGCTGGCCCTGGCGGCCCAGGCTGGTTGCTTCAAGTTATATATACTGTATGTACAGTAATTAAGTTTGACCACTCGGTGACTTGGACCATTGGATCAATTTGGATGACCACTGATATTTAGTCCATTAAAGCCGCCGCCTGGTTGCCCTCGTGGACCAACTGCAACTGTCCCCACAACCGTTATTGATCCTTTCATTCATTCATTGATATAAATATGATGATAAATTTGTCTCCTTCCATTAAGTTTCCCGTGAATCCTCAGCCATCGTCGGTTTTGAATCGTTCTGACCGAGAGCCGAGTCCCGGCGCTGCTGCGGGTGCCGGGGTGGTGTGGTCGTGTGGGTACGGTGACAAACTGAAAACTTGGAAGACAAAAAATAAAAATAAAAAGAACATACATACATAGCTCAATTGCATCATAGACTCTGGTCGACCGTTCAGGATCACTATGATTATCGCAGCCCCCAGCGTGACCTGCCTGGCTTCGGCTTCCGTTGATGCTTCTGTGTGGTGTGTCCTTTTGCTCCACTATGACGCCTCAGCTCTCCGAGGGATGGATCCCTTCGTTTCTTTGACCGCAGTCGCGGCATGGACTTCGGAATGGATACCTTTTAGTACTTCGGAGTGAGTGGAATGGGAATGGCGGTACAGTATATTCTCGAGCGTTCGTTCGTTCGTTCGGCGTTTCACCGGTCACCCACCGCCTTCAATCCGAACCGGAACTATGTATGTACCACTTATGCTTATGTCGATGATGATCGATGATGAGGACGGAGAGAGAGAGAGCTTGGCCGTTACTCTGTTTCCTGGGAGTGAGTGAGTGTCTGTATTTTATTTTATTATATTTGTAATCATTGGCGAACGTTAGTCTGGAGAGGTCTCAAGGTAAGTGTGATTAATCATTAATGCACTCTTGGGCGGTTGGATCTTCAAGCTCAAGTTTCAGTTGGATCATGGATGGGACTTATGGGTTGGGAACGAATAAAATACTAAGGAGAGTTAGAGTTCAACGTTCAGGGACTCCCTTGACTTTGCGGTGCCGCCGGGGCGCTTATGTTTTTCTCCATATACAGAATGGCTTAAGCTTGAGCTTGGCGTAAACGCGTTTTCCATCAGAGCACCCTAGCACGCAGACTCTTCCATGTGCATGCTATGTATGCATGTATGTATATGATGTAGCGGTAATACCGTAATCCCAATAGTAGCAGTAGATTGATTAACTAACTTATATGCTCAATCATTATGAACGTTTTCCATACAACGTTGAACGCGGCGCGCCGCCGCCGCGCGGACTTTGGCATAGTATGTCAGATGATAGGCCGTCCAACGACGAAGACGCTCCGGAGTCCGTACCGACACCATAGATGATAGTAGCGCACCCACTCACTCGGTCCTCGGACGCTCGCGATCTTCCAAAAGTCCGATGTTGGAACATCTGCATCAGGCCGGGTTCAGGGTGATAGGGGATGTAGTATGTATTGCTTGATGAGCCGGGGACCCATGTCCATTGCATTGATGAAATTTGAAAGCCAACTTGGCAGATGGGACTTGTCACTTGGGGTGATGGGTGGTGGTGATGGTGATCGGCGAGGTTCGTCGAGCGCTTGTCCTAAGGTGAACGGACAGACATAGACATAGACCGAGTGCGAGTGCGAGTGCGAGTGCTCAGCGCTGAGGCATGGATTGTATTGAATGCTGGGTGCTGGGCGCTGAGACCTGAAGGTCAGACCAGGGATGGTGGTTCGAATGTCCTTCTAGTAGTCTGTACTACTTACCACAGTCACATCCGACTCCGGCTCTTCATCGTCCTTGAGGCTCCAGACCTCCGTAGTCCGACCGTACCATCGCAACAGACCATCGATGGGCCTAGAATGTTGGGCCGTTTTTAGGGACGGTTCTGATTCATCATGATGATCACCTAGAAGATGCATATACGACGACTCATGGTTCGCCTAAGAGGACTGGGGTGAAGCGTGAAGCGTGAACGTTAAGTGTGATAGCGCAGTCCAACGTCTGTTGTTCGAGTCTCGAGTTGCTAGGGATCAAGAGAATCATGGTGATAGAATCGAAGCGAACCGTTTACACCTGAGGCTGCTGAGGCTGGACATGAGGAATCATTGATCATTGATCATTGGTCGTACTAGGATCATGACATGATGGTGATTTTTCATGGTTCTGGGACGCGAAGGTGACGAGGATGTTGGACTGAGGGCAAGGGCAAGGAAGCTTCAAGCGGCTTATATAGGCTGGGTTTTCGACGTTCGACGTTCGACGTTCGAGTTACTAGACCGAAGTTGAATTAGATTTACTGGAAGTCTGGAATCGGATGGTCTGGGACTCGTCGATCATCTTGAGGCGTGGACGTTGCCAGCCAGTAGAGAGAACGGGATTGTGAACACCTATACGAGCGATGAATCGATGAAATGACCTGCCAGATGTGACTTGGAGAATGAGAAGTTTTTGATCACTGATCACTCCGAGTCGGATACACAGTCAGGGTGATTCATGCAGGATTCAGAATGGTCCAAGGTTGGCTGTTGTCTTTTCATAGGACAAAGGGAACGGTGATCATGATGATAACTAGAAGTGAAGTTTATTGAACGTATGTTCATATCAGATATATGTATGGCTTTATGATAGTAACATCAATCGAATGAATGAATGAAAAGTTTGAATGAAATTTGAATCCAAATACTTACCACTAGCGGAGGCGGCGAGGCTTCTCTAGTTGTAGTTGTATTCTTATTCAATATACTTATGTAAAAATTGAATACATATGTGGTCGACGAGGTGAGTAAAGACCGAGTCTAACGCTATTTAGGCATTCGCTTCGGTTGCTCTTCCGGAGGGTCGGGTAACGACCACTCAGTCGAAGCGGCTGGGATTCTGTGTGATTCTTCTCTCGGAGACAATCGATTCTCGAAACAACGCCAGTGTGTATGTAGAAGTGACCCGGCCTCAGGCTGCTGCGAGAGTGGGTACAGCCTGAGTGGTACTTGGTAAGATCGAAAAGTCCGTGAGAAACACCAGGCTGGATGTGGCTTAGCTCGCCGCTTGCCAGTGTTCAGTGCGAAGAGTTGGACTGACTTTTATTTAGCTGGGGTTTTTAGGTTTAGGACAACAATGCGGATGCGTGAGGAAAAAAAAGCCTTGCTCATTCATCCATTCATTTGTTTCGTCCATCCATCCATCCGTTCATTCGATCCATGCATGCATGTTGAGTGTCAGTGAATCGCGATGCAACTTCGAAATCTAATCGGCAAGAGTTCTTTTTGGAGAGATTTGGCATGGGAAAAGGATTGGGATGGGCAGGGTTAAAAACAAACGAACCAGGGAGACACGAGGATTAGAAAACAAGTCGCGTTTGGCGTAGATCGATAGTACATGCGTACCAGCCTGAGTGTGTCGACGTCGATGTTGTGATGTGGATTCCTTTGATCGAGTCTTTCTTAGATTCTTACTTACTCACAGAATGAATGACAAGAGACTCTGTATTGCAGAGGTCAGTAGCTTTGTAAGGCCGTTCCGAAGTGCTGAATTGGTTCACCGTGACTCCGATGAAGGTGGAATGCTATGTCAGGAATCCGGTCATGTTCGGAAGGATCGAAAAATGAAAGAGAGGAAGAGGTTGTAATGAAGAACGTCTATAGAAAACACACCTCTACCTACAATGACGGACACTCCGGGAACCGGAGACGACAAGGATGGGGAGGACACACGGCCGTTCAGCCCGTTTTTTAAAATTGCCAGTGAGCGCCCATATGGGTGACGTCACGATCTTGATCTGAAATATAATTACATATATTTGATCTCCGCTCCCCGATCTGCAGCAAATAGACGACAATTGTGTGCGTCATTTGAGGGTGTGTTTTCGGCTGGGAGATGAATGGTGCGCAGTAGCCCACAAGCAGGGATCCCACCAAGGAAGAGGGAGAAGAAGAGAGTAAAAAGAGAGAGAGACAAAGGAGGTGGTGAGATATCTGGATAGAATTGAATGGATGGTGGGTTTGTTGATGCGAGTAAGGAAAAGGGCGTTGTCAAGGGGGCGTGGGAGAGTGACGTCGATGAGATTTGGGGGCATTTTGGTAATGGGAGGTGGTTGAGGGATTAAATAACGACAAAGCCTCTTTCCCTTCCGCTTCTCTCTTCCTGGCCAGAATAAAAAAAATAACATATCTCATCCATGGGCGGAGACCACAAATGCCCTGTCTGTCAGGCCACCTTCACCCGTCCACAGCATGTCGCCCGCCATATGCGATCCCGTAAGTCCATTACTCTCGCTTTTTTGGAGCCAAAAATCCACTCCAGAAACCAATCAACTCCACCCACCCTCATCCACTCCCGATCCTTTTCCACCGCTGCTCCCAATCTCACACCTTTTTCTTTCTCCTTTCCAGACACGGGAGACAGGCCATACAAATGCCAGTATTGTGGAGATCAGTTTGCGCGCAGGTGGGTGTACTTTTTTATCTCCTCTCCCCATGTCTCGTCGTCGTGGAGTGGCGGAGTTTTTGTGTTAGACATCATTTTTTATTAAAAATTTTTCTTTCTTTTCCGACTAGCGATCTGCTCTCGAGACACGTCAATAAATGCCATGCGAACGAAAAGCCGCTGCCTAATACCACAGGAGGAGGAGGCGCAAGACGGAAGGGCTCCGCATCTGCCTCGCGCGCCACTACATCCAAACAAGCGTGTGATCAATGCGTCCAGTCCAGTCTGCCTTGCGATGGCTGCAATCCCTGCTGTACGTCGTCCCCTCCGATCTTCGTTTAAAAATCCATATTGACTTGTCTATCAATTAAAAAAAATCCATTTCATAATCTCTAATCCTATTCTATTCTAATTATCCTTCATCTCAACGGATCGTCCTTCTTTATTTCATTTCATTTCGATTCAATTATTTATCCCCTCAACCACAGCGAAATGCGTCCACAGAAAATGCCGATGCACCTTTGTCAAGTTCCATCGCCAAACCGCCCCCGCTGGGCCAGGCCACAATCCCCACCCATCATCGACGATCCCATCATCCTCGTCCTCCTCCGCCCTCCTGATGTCCAACTCATCATCCTCATCATCCCGCATCCCCATGTTCGCACATAACCTCGAAGACGACTTTATCTTGGGCCCTCCGCCTCTTGATTCGAGCACAAGCGGTGGGTCGCCTGCTTCCTCAGCCGGTGGCGGCGGTGGCGGCAGTGTGGGTGCGGGTGCGGGAGCGGGTGGTGCGGGGGGAGTGCAGACCATGGCCGAGACGCTGTTAAACTCCAACACATTCGCGTTCCCTGCGCTTTATCCGTCCATCACCTCTGCGGATAACCTCGGCGTCGGTATCCCTTTGTCTGGTGGGGATGGGACCGGTGGAGGTTCGGGCGCTGGTGGGCCACAGCAGCACGACTATGCGGCCAAGTACCGTGCCCAGGCACAGGCGGAGTTATTTGGGACTACTGCTTCCTCCTCGCATGGGCATGGGCATGGGCACGGACATGGTCATGGTCATGGGCAAGGGAGGTCGGGTCTCACGCCAAGTTCGATGTATGCGGGCTCAGCGTCGGCGTCGGCGTCTTCTTCATCGACAGCGACAGCGACGGGCGGTGCGAGTTGGATGGGGTGGGAGACTACGCACAGTGATTCAGGGGATGGATATACGAGTCATCAGCAACAACGACACCAGCAGCACCAGCAGCAACATCATCAATACCAACAACAACGTCAACAGCAACAACATCATGCAAACCTAGGAAGACACCCACAGCAGGCTGAGATGATCCCCGCATCGTCTTCGTCCTCCTCGTCTGGTCCGACCATGCACGGTAATCATTTTAAATTTCCTAGTTTTAGGTATACGTAGCGCTAAAACGAAAACCTCTCTCTCTCTTTTTTTTTTTTTGTTTCCTCTTTTTTTTTTTTCGCATGTCCTTCTCTGTCGCTTTGCCTTTGCTTTGCGTGAAAAAAAAACGTTTTTCTATGCTATCGACTTTGTCGGCTGGACTGTGTATATGCGCGTTGTATTATGCCTTTGTCTCTTTTCTCTTCCTCCCTTCCTTTTTTATTCTTTTTCTGTTCTTCTATGTACCACCTGCCTTCTCGTCTCCTCTCTCTCTCGCTATCTCTCGCTCCCTGGCCCTGGCTTATGAAAATTTAATCCTACTCCTTTTAATTTCTTTTTCTTAATGGTGTTTTTCTTTCGATCAAAAAAAGGCTCGCACTACATCACCATGCCCTACAGCGATCGACCCATCTCAGCCTCAGCCTCATCAAGCCACAGCACCCACAACAGCACCCAGAACAACAACAACAGCAGCACAGCGAACTTGGGCCGACGAGGATCCGCCGCCGGGTCAGTGGACGTGGACTACGAATACGAGTATGAATACGACTACGACTACCATCATCATCATCAGCATGACTATCGGTCTCAGTCTCAGTCTCACCCGCACGGACAGGGACAGGGACAAGGACATTCGGTGGCCTCGAGCGCGGGGAGCGGTGGTGGTGGGCGTTTACCGTTGCCTTTGTCTATGCCTTGGCACCTTGGGATGATGGGGCAGGGGGGTCAGCAACAGCAGCAGCGTTCGCAGACGCAGGCGCAGATGGGTCAGATGGGCCGGCAAGGACAGCACGGCCAACAGCAGCACGATGGCCAGCAAGGACAGCAAGGGATGTATGATAACGTGCGTTGATTTTGGGTTTTTTTTTGTCTCTTTTTTTTTTTTTTTGCTTTTTTTTCGTTTGCTTTTTTTGGTTTCTAGTGCGCTTTTTTTTTCTTGTTTGCAATCAAGTTCACGTTCATGCCCTCTCTCTGCCTCAGCACTCATGATTCATCTATCTCCGTCTTTTCCCATCGCTGGCTATGTTCTTCTCATACAGGGGTTCCGTCTTTCTTCCTTCCTACCCACCCACACAACACCCCCTGAACTTTAAACTTATTTTTATTCTCTTTGTCTCTTTGTTTATGCTTTACCCATGTTTTTTTTGGTGCTTTGTTTTGTTTTGGTTTCTTTTTACTTATTTTATTTTTGGTGCGATGCGAGATTCATCATCATCACGACGGTGATCACAATGATGATGATGATGATGATGATGATCTCCGGACGTCGTCATTCATTATCTTTATCTTTATCTTTATCATCCCGTCCGAAACGAAACGAAACGAAAACGATTATGCAGCGTTGCATTTTCCGACTCGTTCGGGGGAGCTAGTAGAGCGGTGGGGGAAGGGGTGCTAGCTATCTTGACCTTGAAGGACGCCCACCTCTCTCGGTGATGGGATGGAACGTTGTCTATTTCTTCGTTTCTTTCTTTCTTTCTTTTTTTTCCCCTTCAAAACATATTCATTCGTTCGTTCAATGGGTGTGAGCGACATTGGGACTTTGGGGCTACCTTACCTCTTTTTGGTCTAGTCTGGTTTTTTTTGTTGGGTCTTTCCTTCGTTACGCGGTCTCTTGCTTCTTTTTTCGTTCTTTTCATTCTTTTCTTTTCCTTACCCTGCCGCTAGACTGTTCCGTGTTTTTTTAAGGGGGAGGGGGAGGGGAGGCCGTGTGTTTTTTCTTTTTTCTTTTTTGAAGAGTCGAGTTGGATGACCCCTGTCCTCTTTAATGAGATTTTCAAGGATTTGGAGACAAGTTGGATTGTCGTGTTGTTGGGATGGCATTATCAATTCTTGTGTAGCTTCGGGCCGGACTCACAGCCGTTGGATTTTTTTTTTTGGTTTCTCTTCCTTCGTTTTTGTCTCCTCTACTTCAACCTCTACGCGTTCAATTTCGAATCATGCTTCCTCATTCTGAACCAACCAACACTGATGACTCCTTTTCTTTTTTTTTTCTATTAGATGGGGTATAACATGGGTATGATACCCGATCGTTCTGCAACCGCGTCGACGTCCTCCTCGTCTTCCTCTTCGCACCATCACCATCACCACAGAGGGCCAGCGACGGGGGCGGGGGCGGGGGCGGGACAAGCTCATAGTGAAACTCAAGGTCAACCACAAGGACTGGACGAACGACAAGGACCTGGACCTGGACCTGGACAAGACGAACGACAAGGTACTTTCGCATATTATCCGGGGCCTTACTCGAGAGGCTAAAACATGAGCTGTTTTTTCCATGCTTGCCCTTTTTTTTAACAAATTTTTTTTTTTCCTTTTTCGCTGCCCCCCGCTCCTGCCCATGGTTATTACCCCCGCGTATCCGTATCCGTATCCGACCGCCCACCCCCGCCCCCGCCCCCCCACTCCACGAAAACAACAAACTTTGTTCGTGGATTTATTAGAGTTCTCCTCTGCGTTTGGGCTCATGTCGCTCGATGACCCGAACGTGATGGCCGGTTTGGCGGTGGACGGACAGCCGTTCTTCTCGGATACGGATCCTCACCTCCCGTCTTCGTCTTCTTCCCTCGACATCGACAACGTGGGCGGCGGCGCGACGGGATTGTTGGGCCACGACATGAACATGAACATGAACACGCCGATGCCGATCAAACCTCTGGCTGGACAGGATAATATCATTATGGATGCCACACCTGGGAGACAGTCGTCCACGGGTAGGGAGATTGACACGAAGGAGCTGAGGGAGTTTTGGAAGCAGTACATGCGTACCCCGTTGAGTGGTCCTGCGAATGCGGGGTTGGGAATGGGTCTTCTGGGTGCCGGAGATAATAACGCGACACCGTCGGCGTCGTCGAACAACAAGGGACTGTCGACATCGACATCCGGTTCCTCGCCGAAGACGAACAGAAGGCAGAGAGTCGCTTCGTTGCCGAGTGTGAAGACGCCTGTGATGGAGAACGATGAGTTCTATGCGACTTCTATGGTTGGGGTACTCCATGGTCGTGATGACAAGAACACGAACGACAAGGACACGGACAAGGAGGGTAACGTGGGGGGACCGACGTCGTCTATCCGGACCACGCTCCTCCACCACCATGCCCATGGGAACCATGAGGATTTGAGGTCTTATGAGGCAGCGGTGCTGGCGAGGAAGGCCCCGACGAACTTGAATCTCCAGATCAAGAAGCCTATGAAAGCGAGGTCTGGGCCTGGGCCTGTTTCTTCTTCTTCGAATGTATGTGATTTTTTTCTTTTCTTTTCGTTTGTCTACGATATAGTAGTTTGAACTCCTGTTTGACAGTATCTTGCGAGGCCGAAGAGCGCAGTCGACGAAACGTCTTCTTCGTCGTTGGCGCATGCTTTCGGTGGAGCGTCCACTATCAATCCCGGCCGACAACAACAACAACGACAACACTCCATAGCACCCACCGGCAGCCATGACCAAAGCCACCAACCCGCTCCCACCTACCCGACGAACACGTCGAAGAAGGACGACAGTGAGACGAGCGCCTCTCTCAGCGCCGTCGGTCCATCGCACGCTTCCGCTTCTGTATCCGTATCCGCATCTGCATCTGCATCCTCCTCGTCTGTTATCGATGATTCAGAGGGGAGTCCTAGTCCTGATCAGTCGGATTCGGCGAGACCTTCGTTTAAGCGCCTTCCGTCGCAGACTCTGGGTCCGATGTATGCGAAGCGGGTGTATCTTGGGTCGAGCGACCGTGGACATGGGGAAAGTGGTACTGGTGGTGGTGGTGGTGTTCAACATCAAAATCCGTCAGTTCAATGGGGTCCTGGCGCTGGCGCTGGTCCTCTCGAGTCTTCTGCAGTGGGTACGGGGACGGGAACGACGAAGAACGATGGTCAGACCCATGCGTACACTGTTCCAGGCAGTCGCGTATCGGGATTATTGCCTGGTCTCAGCCACCCAGATCGCGTCGTGGCGAGTTTATCGGAGAAGAGGCTGAGGAGGATGAGTGCGCCGAGTTCGAGTTCGCCTCTTCTCCATATTACGTTACCACCACCAGCGCCTGCCGATCCACTGGCACTTGGACAACAACAACAACACTCGGAAGAAGGACAGGAGAGTGGGAAAATGGCGATGAGGGAGCCTTCGGCTTCTTCTGGGAGTGGTGGGAGTGGGAGTGGTCGAGCTTGATCATGATGAAGGTTGTTTTGGATGCCATGGCTGATATGATATTCATCGACATCTCTTTGATTTTTTTTTGTGAGTGGCTGACTGTTTGAGGATGTTGATCGTTCTTGCGTTTCGAAAGCTTCTTTTTTTTTTCTGATGTCTATCTCCGAATACTAGGTATCTTTGTTCACCTCGAGGAGTCGCCCAGAGCCTGAAGACAACATCCTGCCTTTTGTTTGGTGGTCTCCTGATGCTATCAAATTACTCAAGTTCTTTCGTTTTTCGTTTTTCTTTTCTTTTTTCCTCCGTTCCGTTACTCATTCGCCTTGCCCTACCCTACCTTCTCGCCCTCGTTCTAATTAATGCCCATTCCGTCCCTGCGTTCCTTAGTTCTTCGTATGCTTCGTCTGCTTCGTCTTTGATACCCCCTCTCCCCCATCGATTTACGTTTGCGAAATAATGATTCGATCTTCGTTCTGCCTTTTTTTTTTTTTTTTTGGATAAAAAAAAAAAACACCATCGCTACTACCATCGCTACTACCCTTGCTGTTTTACGATGCCGTTCACTATAACTTACAAAATGTACTCATCATCATCACGATCAAAGCTATCGTTGTACTTATACTATACCCCACTCTCCACCCAGTCAGGTCCCACTCACTCACTCATCTGCTCTAGATCTGGCACACCCCTCAAGCTTTTCGCATTGCACGCATTCTAATTTCTGTAGCTAATAGTACCCCCCACTACAATCGCACCCCCTCTCCCCTCAGTATTCAGTATTCAATTTGTTGGTCGAATACGCCATACAGTAATAGTCGCCGACGCCCGACGGATCGAAGAAAGCGAGAAAAGAAAGAGAAAGAGAGAAGAGAGAGAAACAAATTGATCATCGGCTCGGCAAGAGGAGAATACATAGAATCAATCATCCCAACCGAATACTTGTATTTGTTCGACGTCGCTCCTCGGAATCGCCCCTCGAGTGTGATGCAGGCCAATCCATCGAATAATCAATTTATCAAGCTTCAAGAATGGTCAAGAACTTGGGCGATCACCATGTCCATGCAGCATATTGTAGCGATACGTTTTCTTTTTTCGACTTCGCTGTATACTATTTAGTCTTCTGTATCGAATTTTTCGGGTTCACGTTGATCGAATTTCGTTTTTTGCATGTCATCGAGCACTCCCGCACTCGGCACTCGGCACTCGAGCCTGAGTGGTTTATTGTAGAATTGCACCAGTGACATCTGCGAACCATGCGCGTTGGTCCTTGGGTGATGCCCAATCTTGGCTGTGTCCTGGATTGGATTTGGATGATGTTTGAAATTTGAAGGTTTGGACAGTGAATGAGTACGGACGTCTCGCAAGTAAGAGAAGGAAAAACGGATGCGAGAATCACTTACTACTTACCTCCGAAGAAAGTCTGGAAATGCATGCCTCGTATCTTCCCAGCGTCCGTTTCGCGGAACGAAAGACCGTTGGCGTGTAGGACGGATTGGCCATCGATGTACAGTTCCAGTTCGCCTGTATAGATAGATATAAGTATCATTGTGATACGCTTCAGTTTCAAATCAAGAGGTGACGACTGGATCGCTACGTACCGTTATCGACACCCACATCGTTCAACCTGACGCGAAAGGCAACTGCGATCCAGCTGCCCACTGCGGGTCGGAAGGCGAACGAACCGCGTCCTACGGAGAAACCGTAGTCGGGGTTCGCGATGGATAGAGGAGGGACGGAAGACAGTTGGGTTTCGTTGGAGGAGGTGAGGGGGAGGTAGGCGTAGAGTTCGCCCACGGATTTGGGTCTGTGGTTCGTGTGATATGAATTTTTTGTTGCGTGAATTTACGTTGGGCGGATGGGTGATATGGATAAGGTCGTCTGAGTTAGAGAACAAATAGTACATACCTCCACATCGGACGTAAGTTGAAGCACTGACAACGTTTTTCCTTGCGTCCACCCGTACATCCATAGGCCAGCTCACCTACTCCTCCGTCTGGTGAAATGAAAAATTGGAGGTCGCGTAAAGCACATCAACCATGTAATTGAACGGCAGAATGGGCGTTTAGAGCAATCCCAGGTCGAGAATGAGCATATGTTTTCTCGGAAAATGGGATTACTTGCAAACGCCAGGAAGTTTCCCGCCTTTGACCCACTCCCAACCGTCCTGAAGCATCATCCGATAGCTGAAGATCGCCTCAGTCGCGCTTTCCAGCCTCTCCGCGAAAGATGGTGGACCAGAGAGGTAGAACCCAAAGCCTCCAGGGATTGAGCCTGACGGGTTGATGCTCCCCTCAGGATAGAAAGCTTCCCAAGCCGCTGCAGGTGGTTCGAAGGGTGATGAAGACGTCGGTGGTGGGTTCACTAGATTGTGTTTCGTTCCTGAAGATACTTTGTGAACGCCAAGGGCGTGGTCATCAGACTCGATAGGAACGACCTCCAGGTTCAAATTATGTGAAGATGACGCTAGTTGCCTGCATGTTGTAAAGCCGTAGAGAAACGTGGGTGAGGTTGGAATAAGATGGGATAAAGGGACCTTGGTGCTAGTGTTCGCTGACATAGTGGTTCGAAAACAAATGGACTTTGTTCTCCACATGATTAGAATTTAGGGATTTACGCTTGGCTGGATTCGGCCCGGCCATTGTATTTGAGCGGAGATCGAACCTTCCTCCTATGATTGGTTGCTTTAGTCTGCCGATGGCCCGGCAATGTCAAGTGTTGGTGAACATCACGACATGGGAAGAAATGCAAATTGTCAAGTTGCCACCATCTTTGACCAGACGTTCGAACGTTCGTGTCATCGTCGCTGGCTTCTACTGGGATATCCTCCACTTTCTCACCTTTCTCTTCGTTGTTTCTTGTGTCGGTTTCGCTCATGATTCCGGAGCGTCATTACCTGGCTTCCGACCCGTTTATTATTGCCTGACACAAGTGGACCGACAAAGCCAACAACTTCGTCATTTAACATTTAATCGCAAAGCCTCTTCTCCCCATCATGGTTTCCCGTGGCTTCCTGAAATGATTTCGTTCCACCCAATTCATATCCATCATTTCATTTCCACCCCCCCTTGTGCCTTTTGGCAGTTCGAGTTCGAATCCCACATGGCCTCCGGGATGTTGAACGTTTGAACATGTCGTTCTTCTTCCCAACAGTATTTAAAATGCCCCATCTTCGAGATCGCCTCCTTCTTTGCGCCCCCATTCCCTCTCAACGGCACCCATAATGAACGCGAAATTCCTTTGCCTCGCCTCTTTGGTCGTTCTCGCACAGCAGGTGTTGGCTGTTCCCTCATCCGAACAGCTTCAAGCTCGTGCGACCGCCGTGGGGTCTGCTACCTTGAATGGGGTGACATATACCAACAAGGCGAGTCTTTTCTTGGTTGGTAACCATAAGCGCACAACCTAACACTTGATGGATTCCTCCAGGGCCTTGTCGCTTTCGGTCTCATTCCTGCCAGCGCTAAGGACTCATTTGGCGAGACCCTTGGTGGATTTGGTAGTGCGATTGCGTTGAAGCGCGGGACTTTCAAACAAGGAAAGAATGGAAGCTTCGTGGGGACGGTATTGGCAAGGCCAGACAGGGGTTTCAACGTGTGCGTTTGTTTCGTTATTTCTCCTACTTGAATTTTAATCTGTCCGATCTTTCTATTATGTTTAGTGATTCGACAGTTAACTTCCAAGCACGACAGCACGAAATTGACTTCGTCTTGACTCCTTACTATGGCACCAACAACTTGGACTTCCAGACCGCACAGCAAACTCTCAAGCTAACGTACGAGAAGACGACTCTCCAATACGATCGCCATCATAAGAAGACGAGTGGGCTCGACCCCGCTGCTGTAAGACCAGCAATGCCTGGCTCGAATTTCATTCCCTTTGCAGACCCCGCCATGCCCATCGTCTCCAAGGCGGATGACAGACTCGTCATCGATAACGAGGGACTCGTTGCGAATGTTGACGGAACGTAAGTCTCTTTGACACGAGTACTACGGAGTCAGCTTCGATTCCCAGATGCTTACAGCATTGTTCTGGCTAGGTTCTGGGCTAGCGATGAATATGGACCTTATATCTATCGATTCACACCTTCTGGCCAGCTCATCGAGACCATCGCACCCCCTGATGCAATCTTGCCCAGAGACGCAACCGGCGCCTTGAACTTTACCGCATCCGTCGCTCCAGCCACAGGACGAAATGCGAATCAAGGCTCGTCATGTCCTTTCTCTATCTTCGACGGCACTGTATTTACTGTCATTGATTATAGGGTTCGAGGGTCTGACGATGGATTACGCGACCGGCACACTCTACGCCATGCTCCAATCCGCGACCATCCAAGATGGAGGCTCCTCCAAAACGACAAACCGCTACACGCGTCTCCTCGCATACGACGTCGCCAACCCGGCTTTCAAGCCCCGCCTCGTCGGCGAATGGGTCGTCCCCCTCCCACAGAGCACGACGGGGAAGCGCAACACCGAAGCTTGCAGCGAAATCCACTTTGTTAGCCCTGGTGTCTTTTTGGCGCTCTCGCGAGATGGAGATGGGCATGGTGGTGGGGATGCCAAGTCTGGATATAAGTGGGTTTTTTTTTTCTTCAATCCACCTGTCTGTCTACATAGTCGGGAACGTTTCTGATTCTGACTGGCGTCAAACTTGTTTTTTTTTTTTTTTTTTTTTTGTTATGATGCACAGACAAGCAGATCTGTTCTCCATCGTTGGAGCGACGGATATCCACGGCACCAAATTCGATAAACCCGCCAACCCCGTTTCCCCAGGCGGCGTACTCGACAGCAGCATCGTACCCGCGACCTACGTTCCTTTCGTGAATTACCTTGATGCAGTCCAGTTGGCCAAGTTCGGCCTGCATAACGGTCAGTATTCTTTTTTTTTTTTCTTTTTTTTGTATACGCCCTCTCTTATTGAATAATTTAATTTTCACTGAACCACCGACCTATCGTGTCCCCCAATCCCAATCGCAGGCCAGCCAATCGACCAGACCCTCATCGATGGGAAATGGGAGTCGCTCGCATTAGCACCCGTCAACGATCCCGCGTTCCCTGACGATTACTTCTTGTTCACTGTCGTACGTCTCCCTGAGTCCATGCCTCATTTTTGTGAATCATTCAATTGATATACTGGTATAGTCGGACAACGATTTCATAACCACACAAGGCATCTCTGTCGGCGTGCCGTATAATGCTGGGTTCGACGTGGATAACCAGTTCATGGTCTTTAGGGTGACGCTGCCTAGTGTGCCTAGAGGCGGTGTTGAGAGCTCTATTGGGATCAGTATTAGTGGTGGTGGTGGGCGTGGGCGTGATGATCATGATCATGGGAGACATTGATTCGTCGGAGAAGGCTGGCAGTCTATTGTTGTTGTTGTCGTTGTCGCCGACTCGGATGGGCACGTTCAGCTCATCTTATGGACATTTTCGTTTTAATTGTTATCAATCAAGAACATAAATTAGTCTTCGTATCGAAGTATGTAGTACACACAAGCTAATATTCTATCTCTTTGCATCAATTGGGCTTTCATTCATTCTTCTCCGAGTGTGGGCTGCTAACTGCATTACAGCCTGCTATCTACTAGACAGGAAAGGGCGATGATAAGTGTTGGAGATGAGTCAGGCTTGCGGTGGCTGGACCAAGGCTGAAGCGGTGATGGGACACAGGATAGTTGGGTGGAATCCTATCCTATGTGGCCAATCAACCGCAGCAGACGGTCCCAACTGAATCCCGACATGATTGTGCCTTCAAGTACTTGAACGATCGTTCTCATCTGTTACAGTTTGAATATCTACCTGTGTTGTCTACTCGTAACTGTAATAAAAAAGACAGTAGACCAAACATGCATTAGCGACGTATGTACACAGTAGTCCTCCGTCCATAGACTAACGGACCGGCAGCAGAGAAGTCAGAAGTTAGTGTGACGAGAAGGGGGAGTAGTGGTAACAGTATCTTCTGTGCCGGCGTGCCGCTGAGTCTAGATAGTGTGCCACCAGAATTGCGACGAAGGCCTTGCTTGGATTAAAACTGACCCAGAGATAACCCTGGCGGTCTGGTTCAGAGTCCAGACTCAGCCTGCTGATTCTCGTGCGTTATTTCGTGATAGTCCAGGACACTTGGAGAGTTAGATCAAGGCGAGTCGAATTTAATGTTATCGAGGTACAGACGTCTCATGACCACGTCATGGTTGGTTCCTCTAAATCAAAAGCTGTGCCTGCCGCTGCCACTCGCTGTGTTGACATAGGAAACCCAGTGGGCGGGCGCTTATCCGAATGTCATCGAAAGATCCCGACATTACCATTAAAATATTGGATCTTTCTTTCTTCCTTTTTTTTGCCAGTGGGCTGAGTCTCAGTTGATTGTGTAGCCTTTACAGTACCGCTAGAAACTGACCCACGAGCCCAGGCTTATCTACTTCGCTTCACTCGAGCTTGCATCATGATGGCGACGACGCTATTCATCAGATCAGAATCACAACACGCCGCGTTCTCAGTTCTCGGAGTGATGCTCACTGGCAAGCCTGAGGTTAGTTCCTCCGTGACACACTGCTACTAGATCCCAGTCCCAGAAAACATCTTATTAGTTGAATGCGGTTAGAGCATACGATCACAACAAGAATTTTTTTATTAAAAAAGGATTAAAATCACATCATAAAAGGCCCTCGGTGTTCCTTCGAGCTCTCCAACTTTCGAATCCTCATCGAGTTCCAGGGCTTCTAGTAATTGATATGCAATTCTTCAAAACTCTCTCTGCATTCGTCACTCTCGGCGTCGCTCTCGTCGGGAGCGGAGTATCAGCAACTCCCCTGGGCGCTTCAGGGTAAGTCCACGTCCACGAAGCAGTGTTATCCAACTTTTTTGTTTTTTTTTTTTTTTATCACCCACATTTTACTCAATAACATGATAGTGTCATCGCTCGCGACGAAGCGGCGGACCTTCAAAACCCTTACAGGATCATCTTTATCAAAGGACCACTTGGTAGACGCGACCTCGAAGGAGCCGAGGAGGATCTACAAAACCCTTACAGGATCATCTTTATCAAAGGACCACTTGGCAGGCGTGACCTCGAGGCTCCACTGGCAGGTCTCGACGAGAATATGGTAGAGGGGTGAGCTCACATTTTTCTTTCCTGAGCCTGAGGCAAGGGTTCGAATTCCAAATACTGACAGTGACTGATTACTAGTACCGACCTCTTCGATCGTGCGGAATCCGAAGCGAAAGGTGACCTGCAATCCCCCGCCGGGCCATACAGGATTATTTTCATCAAGGGAATGTAAGGAAAGAGAGCACACCTGTATATTCCCCCAATAGTTATGACGGCAAAGTGATGTACTGCTCCCTTGGAGTTTAAGCAAAATCAATCGAACGAGATTTCAACTCAAGGCATTGAGGATTTTCTTCGATCATGCATCGAACGATGAGATAATTGATAAAGTTCATTGATTGAGGGTGGCTTAGACAATTTTGTACACAGGGGCTGTATCGTTCATTGAGTGAGGAGGTCGTGAGTGGGGCATGAAAAGACTCTTTTTTACAAACTGCTAAATAGATTCTGTTTCCGAACAAGATTCATGGGTAAAAAAAATGATGAGCTCAGGCAAAGTTGGCCTTTGAGGTCCTACTTGGGTACCCTGTGGTCGTCAGGTCAGCGATACGAAGGCTTAAAACACTTCTGCCTTGGCGCAAAAGGGCGAATAGAGAGAAAAGCCCTGTGAATGCACAGATAATCAAGACTGCCCATGAAAGTTGATCAGTATATATATACACAAAGCTCGTGAACCGTACTCACACCCAAAACAAGTCAACCACGAAGATCCGTGAACCACTGCAACGACTTTACAATGCGAGGGGACGTCCAGTCCCGCGGCCACCACACCGACGCCTTTCCCGCGATTGCAGTGTCTGAAGGGGCCGAAGAGTTCCATGATACCTGTGTGTGCGCAGACAAACCAGAGAAGGAGGAACAACACGAGCACGGGGAACTCGATCCCTATGTTCGACAGAGAGGTGAGGCGAGCATCGCGTTGGTTGCGTGTCTGACGTTCAATGATCGTACTGATGTATTGCACATGTTCATCAAATGAGATTTTCAGGGAATAATAGCCAGAAATTGAACTTACATGGCTGGAATAGTGAGAAGTGTGATCAAGCTCATAGCAAAGGGGAAAGTGAACATGGCATCTGTGGGACGAGTCGTCAGTTATCGCAAGAATATGCCGACCTCACAGATACAGTACACTTACAGTGGAACATGGGTGACGATTTTGCATTTAAAAACGAAGAGGATCCCAGGACAACTGCGCTCAACAATGTCACCCCACCTGGCACAAAGTCGAAGTCAGCAAAGTCAACCCAATGAGTGGCCTCGAAGTTACATGGCACAGCTCACCAAAAACTACCAGACGAAGAACATTTAGCAGAGTCATGTTGGCTGCTCAGACAGACAGACGGCCTAGGGTTACAGTTGGGGGGAAGGAGGGTGAATCATTTCCAGGTACCCAGCAACGTTTATATGAAGGGCTAGCGTGGGCGACGGATTGGTGTATTAGGTTGGGTTTAGGGATGATAAAAATAGGACGCACTGCGCATGTTCCAAAAATAGAATATCCTTCACATTTCCTCGAGCTGGACGTCTTTGGGAGGGGACGCCGGATTAACCGATCACCAACAGTCACTTAAAGTAAGTATAGGCAACCAACTGCCAGGATGCATTTTAACATGGAATGCCAATTGATTCAAGATGCCAAATGCCTACATTGAATCGAAAACAAGATACACGACTTGCGTCTCTTGAGTCCTTGATCATCAGTTGAGCGCCACCATAACTTACGCTGCGAATGGTACGCAAGATTGATAAATGCCAGTGTAGGTATAGATTGAAATGCTTATCTGGGGGTAGGCAGACTAATTAAGTGCGATATACTTGGACTGATCATAATTTAGGTTTATTCTTCTTGACCGTCTGTATCCCGTGAACGAAATGCTGCTTCAACTCGGGCCATAATTCAGTCTTTGGAACTGGGGAGTAGATAAAGAATGAGCCTCAAGACGCACGGACACAGAAACCTGCCACTCACCCCAATCAAAGTCCTCGTCGAGCGTCCCAGCAGCGATAATCCGAATCTGACGTTCGACGGCGAGTTTATCCGATGACTGCAAGAAGACATTTGACCCGCAATGAGAACAGAAGTATCGATTCAGCGTATTCCCATTCCACGTCGCCTTGTCGGGGTACATGCCGAGCTTGTCCTCTCCTTCGAGAATTTGGAGTTTCTATGATACATTCCAAGTTCGTCAGCATGCGTTGAGGGGTTAGACTGGATAGCGCGCTACTCACGTCGGCCGTAAAGAAGACATTCGTCATGAATGCAGACCCGGTCGCCTTCCTACAGTTCTGGCAGTGGCAGACACGGAAAGTGAGTGGGTCGCCAACGAGGGTGTATTTCACGGCTTTACATAGGCAAGACCCAGTCCTGATTTTCGAGGCCCTGTCAGCGTTTGAAGGAGCGGAATCGGCCATGAATTTGTCGGCTATGTTAGAAGGGGAGCTCCAAGTATATGGTGAGGCTGAAGTTCAACGTTCCAGCGTAACCTTTATAGTACGTGCACAGAGTTCAGGTCCAAGTTGCTAAAGTGGCACGGGACGATGCTGTTGACTAAGAGGACCGGTTAACAATTGCCGAAATGCCGTGCCCGATGCCCGAGGTCCTCATAACCTCCGACAAAAAATTCACCTGGTTTGTCTGAACCACTCTCGAGTATTAACGTATGCTCTGGAAGTTGCACTAAATCTTCTGTAAATTATGCAGTCGCTGTGTTATATCCTCTCGAGCATCCATATTCACGCACAAGACAGAGGGGAGGGCGATCTGAGATAGCAATTCCAACTCCGATATGAAAGTTTTGCGACTCAGCCGCGGGCTGGAGATGATGCCAATAAGCGCTTCGCCTCACAATGCAGCATGACCTCCCTGTTCATCGGATTCGCTGTTTAATGTTGGTAAGCATAGCGGCTTATACCCCTGGAGAAACATGCTCCTCACTTGCGGTCCTCAAGCCTATCAGGACCCGGGGTTAATAGACAAAGAATCTCAGTGGGTCTGGTCTTACATCGATAGTCCTTCAAGTTTTTTTCTTGGAAAAATGGGCCGGAAAAATAGGAACAGCTTCAAGATAGCCCCAGCCACAATACTGCAATGACAACCGTTCAGCACCTAGGTGTATTCCGGTTCCACTGTCGTCCTGTTGTCAGAAATTCGACTCTTGTTCAACTTTAATCACAACGACCTTAACCAACACTGAGAATAGATCCGTTGATAGTGTGTTCATTGCAGAATCTCTATAATGTTTCGCAACTTTTTCTTGGTTGTTCTGGTTCGTAGGTTTCCATCCATCCTCTTCTTATGTTCTCTCGACACTATGGCAACCAGTCCGTGAGTAGAGTGGTCTGCTGTGGTCTCCCCATAAAGGCCATCTTATTTCTTTCTGATGCACTTGTATTTTATCCTAAAAACGCGATTATTTTAAAAAATAAACGCGCTAAACGACCGTCGACGTAATTAAGGTAATTATGGGCTAGTGGATCGAGAATATCTTGGCGCGGCAAGCGATTTCATCATTCCCATGTGTAATTGCCTGAAGGCCCGGAGTCGCTCCCATCCTCCAGTTAGCGGAAACCGTAATGTCGTACTAATATGACTTGTACTTAATACCAGGACGAGTATCATAAACCTGAAGCGTTTATAAAGTGAATAGTAGAAAGAACCGTCTCCGCAAACTCCGGACCGTTAGACGGTGCATTGCACCAACATTGCACCAGAGCGATGTTTCGGATCGTTCAAGTTATATGAAGAAAAAATTACAACCTCTTTGACAACAAATCTACAAAGTATTTCTTGTGTGAAGTCCGAAACAGCGGCCGCCCTGTTTCTTTGGGTATGCCTTCGACCGACGCCCGTTATTGTTGAGGGTGGGCGCAGTCAGCTCCGACATTGTCCGGTTTATATATCCACTTTGCCCCTTCCAAGCGTTAAAATTCACACAGCGGTGCCTATTGGAAGATTCCAGACCCGGTTGGACGCCTCTTTATTGGGGTTCTCGTTTTTTAAAATGGAATTTAGCAGATCAAGGTAGATCAATTCTTTATCAGATAGCCCAGATCTTATCAGATAAGACGACTTGGCACTGATGCGAGAATTATCAGATGATCAGAATGGTCAAGTTGCCCCTGGCTGAATTCTTTTGGCTCTCATTCTCCCAATATTTAATGTGCGATGTAAAATTCGCCTTTCCTTCGTGCCCCTCTTCGCCCCCCCTTTCTCCCTCCTCCCCCCTCCTCTCCCTGTATCACCATGTCTCTTCACAAGAGCGAAGGATCCCTCAAAGGCACTGAGGTTGGCTCTGTAAGATCCACACCTTCGGACTCGCTCGACATAGCCGCCCACGGAGGTGTCAAAGTCGTCGAAGCCACACATAAGGTCTACGGGAAATATTCGAAATGGTTTTTATTCCTTGGGTATGTCCTGCCATCCATCTGCATCAGAGTTTCTGGCCTGACGTGTCAATAGTCTTGGGCTCGCAGCTTACATCTACTCTTTGGACTCAACGACAACATGGAGCTACCTCTCCTTCGCCACTTCGAGCTTCGGGGACCATACTCTAATCAGCACGATCCAGGTCGCACAAGCCATCATCGGTATGAATGACTACCTTTTATTTTTTCACAACGACTTCTCATTCTTCGCAGTTGCTGTTGGCAAGCCCATTATGGCTAAAATCGCGGACGTAACATCCCGTGGACAGTCATACGCTGTCGTTCGTACGTGTTCTTTCTTTGTAGTCTCATGAATCATATGCTGACATCTTCCGTTCAGTCATGTTCTATGTCGTCGGTATGTCGAGGGCTCCTTCCAGCAGCAACATTCGCGAGTCCATATTAATTCTCCGACAGGATACATCGTCATCGCGTCAGCGAAATCTGTCAACGCCATTGCGGCCGGTATTGTTATCTATGCAATGTGAGTGTATCTGCTCTACATACCGGGTTCTAACTCCCATACTTACTTCGAATTCTCAGCGGATACACGGGCCTTCAGTTACTTACTCAAATCATCATTGCCGACATCACGACTCTCAAATGGCGTGGTCTGGTCAGCGCCTTGATCTCCCTGCCTTTCGTCATCAACGCCTTCATTGGATCGAACATCTCTACCAATGTCCTCTATGGAGCGGGCTGGAGATGGGGTTGTACGTCGTCGTTCTTGATATCTTACAGGAAGGTTTTGATCGATTCTTTGTTTCGGTTTTAGACGGAATGTTCGCTATTCTTGTTCCCGTGGCTCTTGCTCCCCTTATCATCACCCTTGTGTGGGCGGAACGTAAGGCCAAGCGTCTCGCTCTTGTCTCATCTCAGAGCGGAGAATCCTCAGGGAGTTACCTCCAAAGGATAATCAAAGTTGCAGACCAGCTTGATGTCGTCGGTCTTGTACTTATTGGGACTTCCGTTGCCCTTATTCTGCTTCCTCTTACGCTTTACTCGACTGCGAAAAACGGATGGCACAACGGTTCGTACACACCTCTTCACCGTCCAATCAACCTGCTTACCTATTTTGAAATAAAGCTTCGATCATCGCAATGATCGTCATCGGATGTGTTCTTCTCCCAATAACCGTCCTTTGGGATGTGAAGTTCGCTAACCATCCGGTCATCGCTCGTCGATTCGTGTTTAACCGAAGCGTAGTTTTCGCTTGCCTCATTGGCGCCTTCGACTTCGTAAGCTAGATTCTTCACTGAATCTGACATGGATGATAACCTATTTGAATACAGATCTCATTCTACATTTCCTATACCTACCTCTTCTCCTTTGTTCTCGTTGTGAAGCCTTGGTAAGCCCTTTGATTCTTTCACTCGACTGTGTCTAATTCATCACTCTCACATAGGTCGATGGTCAACATGACATACTTTGCCCAGACACAAACCGTCGCTCTAACCGTTTTTGCAATTCTTGCGGGTCTTGGGATGCGGTACGTACAAAGGGCGAAGGTAAGATCATCGTGTTTCTTTACAATTCTAATTCTGATCCGGTTACGACCCAGCCTTTTATGATTTTCGGTCTCTGCATTCGTCTCCTGTAAGCTTTCTTTGACTTACAGCCAGAGAAGCGATTCTGATCTTACATTCTATTTCAGTGGTTGTGGTCTTATGATCCACTCTCGTGGAGCCAACGCATCTGATGCTGAGGTCGTTTGGAGTCAGCTTCTCCAAGGCATCGGTGGTGGTTTTGCTTCCGTCACTCTCCAAGTCAGCGCCCAGGCATCTGTCCCTCACGTTGACGTCGCGATGGTGACTGCTGTCGTTCTACTCGTCACTGAAATCGGCGGAAGTATCGGAAGCGCTATTGGTACGCAAAATAAAGAAGACATCAAACGAGAAATATAGACTGACTGTTTTTGCTCCAGCTGGCGCCATCTGGTCGTCCTTGATGCCTGGTCGTCTCGCCCACTATCTCCCAGGCTTGTCTCAAGAAGAGCTGGATACGCTTTTCGGGTCGATTGTGTACGCCGCGGGCTATCCTAGGGGCCACCCCGTCCGGGAGGGTGTCATTCTAGGTTCGTGTCAACGATTCTTGTCTTCATAGGAATGCTTTTCTTACAAATGCCCCCTCCGATAGCCTACGACGACGTGATGAAGATTCTCACTATCGCGGCGACGGCCTTCGCTGTTGTCCCTCTCGTCCTCGCCATCTTTATCCCCAACTGGTATCTTGGAGACCAGCAGAATGCCGTTGATAACGTCGATCTGACGGGAGAGAAGACACGCAACCTTGACGAGGAAAAACAGTAGATATCATCATCATCCCTTCAAAAGCGCTCCTTCGGGCCTGATTTTCCCACTGGTCCTGGAACCAGACTTATTTTTACGAATATAGATGTCCCATTTATTTCATTTCACGTATTTCTCCATGATGGATGTACCATACATACAAAAACGATCTCTAATAATGAACCAAAATCGTAATAAAGAGACCTAGAACGTCTTCGACTCTACATACTCCGCTGTGCCAGTATCAAGCTCATAGATATGACGGGATTATCAGTCATAAATCTTCCAAAAAACTTCCGTGACGGCGAACGCTATTCTTACACGGAAAATCGACCCTCTCCGTCCTAGAAAGGATGCCTCTTTCTCCGAGTCTAGGCAACTTGACTTGTTCTGTTAGCGAGTATCTGTCGGGATCCGTGATCGCGGTCGATACGACCACATTGACACGCTGCAAGCGTCTCATATTCTGCCCAACAAAAACATCATCCATCACCTGCCATCTTTCGCCGTACAACTCTAAAGCGACCAAGTCATTCCTGGGCCCGAAGGAATGGTTGGCCATATCGATAGTGAACTTGATAGTTTGGAGGGCGTTGTCGTGTGGGAATCCTTTGAGGTTGTGGAGGAACCAGTCGATCTCCTCAACGCTGTCTGTCGGGCGAAAGTTGAGCCAAACGGAGAGGCGCTTGATTGCCTTGAGGCCTGAGAGCTTGATAGGAGACAAAGACAGTACGAGACCACGCCTAACTGGAAGGGGACAGGTTTATTCATCAAATAGTACCGAGGTCATGCAAGGCAGACTTACGCATGACTAAACGGCTGGGAAGAGACCGGAAGAGATATTTGGTGGACATTTCGAACTCCTCCAAGGTCTCGCTGCATGTCTCCAGTACGGCAGCGCAGAGCATGACGTCGTCGAAATTGCGAAGACCCACGTTCAGCACGATCAAGTTCGAGAAACTGATATTCGAAGTGGGGTTCGCCAGGATCTCGAGGAAGTTATTCGCCCCGCTTTCCGAGTCGCTTTGGATGTTACAGATGTTCATAACACGCGGTTTGACGGGAGAGAACTCTTCTGGGCCGTTGGAGGCGTCCGATGCGGGTGGGTCGACCGAGGAGGACGCTGAAGCTTCGCCAATGAGTCCGAAATCGTAAAGGGTTATCTCGTTCAGATCGTTTGCGTGTTGGATATGTGGAAGATAGATGTTGGAAACTCCTCTGAGTGCGATCGAAGTGAGGGATTTTAATTTGAAGATTTGAGTGAACGCGTTAGCGTATTCTTCATCGTATCTCCGGAGATCGAGCTTCTCCGAATCCTTGGTCATATGTATTTTGACGCATAAGCTCTTGAGGTTCGTCAGCAGCGACAAAATGGCTCCGAGTGATTCGTCGTGAAAGATCCAAAAAGGAGATATTTCCCATTGTGAACTGGCCGCCTCGATAATTTCCTGATCGTCCAGTGGATAATACCTTCTGACGTTTTCAAGCCGGTCGAAGCGGGAATGGCTCTCTAGGTAGAGACGCTGCACGTATCTGACACAGTCCGGGTGATTTTCCAAAAGCAGCAGGAAACTGCGGGTCCGATTCGTGTCATCCTCGTGTCTGAATCCACCTGTGTATATAAAGCAGATTTCGGTCTTCAGTAAGTGCTTTCTCGCCAAAGAGGCGAAGACCCGTGAACATCTGGCCCACTGTGGCACGTCGGCATAGTCGGAGGACTCGACGATTTGATCGAGTAGTTCAAGGGGTAGTTTCGTGATGTAACTTTTGGTGGGGTCTATTTCTTCGTCGTCCAAGACCGACTGGGAGGAGTTGGAGGGTCTTAGCCATGACCCAGTTGGTGTCCAGGATGATGACCTTAGACGGTACAATGCATCCTGAGAGGATACAGGGGAGGTGGGTATGTATGGCCCGAGGTCATACTCGTTGGCGCCATCGTCATTTTGTGAAGCCATCGGGAAAGCAATGAGGGGAAATGGACAAGCTGGCATGGTTGAAGCTTCCTGGATTATATACATTTCCTGGATTGATGGGCCAGGACTCGGAGTGTTCACAGAAGTTCCGCAGGTTCGTTTCCTGAGTATCCGGGAGGCAGGGTTACCATTGTTCTACGGATCTGAGACGTTTTTGGGCAGTCCTTCGTCATTGTCCCCTCTCAGGCCACGTACGCTCTATTTAATTGTCCTATCAAGTCGTACGCCCTGCTTCATTGTCCTATCAAGTTGGAAAGCCATTGTTGCAACATTGTCGATCATTTCCTTTTCAGGCAAATGCCACCGCCAGGCGCGGGTTCGGGTAGTCTTCAGCGCTTAGATCGATCCCTCAAACGCCAATAATCCGCCGTACATGCTCCCAAAAATCAATGCAAGTGCCACAAGACAGGCGTGTATATACGGATTGGTTCTCTGGTTATGTTTTGTGATTCGTTTTATTATCCAATTTGACAACATTCTCCCGCAAATTTCCGGACTTTGTTGTGTTAAAAGCCCCCGACGAAGTTAAGTACAACGCTGTAAGACTATCGTTGAGCGCTGAGCGTTTGAATGGCTCTATCTCATTAGGCCAATGCGACTGTAACTCCCAGTTGTGAAAAGACTGAACCATTGGAAGATCTGAAGTCGTACTTACACCAAATTTATGCAGTCGTGAGGATCAAGCGCCAAGAAAGTCTTGGGGATTGATATCTCCTGATATCGTAATCATTCACACGCACTGAACAATTCTACACGGAAATTCACATGTTGAAAACCATAATGTCTTTTGACCACACCCCATGAACTTGACCGCTGGCAGCGATGCTTCGCTTTGCCAGTCTCGATATTTTCCAACGGAATCAGGGCGCCAAAACTCCTCCAGCATTTGTGGGCCAAAAGGCTATACGGTTTTAAGTCCTGAATCCACAAAACAACATCGACCGCAAGGGCTGTGATTCCTCCTACTTTCGCCCATGCGTACTCCCCCAATGTGACGCAGGTCATCGGGCTCAGATTGTTCCATCCTCGTACGACCCCAATGTGCTTCCAGCTTCTTCATTATCAGTCAACATCCCCCGTTCGCGTGCTTTATTTTCGATAATATGGCATTCCAACATCGCATATCATCGAGACCCCGCATTGACACTCGCAATACCATCGCAATACCACAGAACTCGACTCAATTCTTCCTACACACGCAGTTTCCCAAGTTAAATCGTTTGTCAATTCTACAGAACCGGTGAGTCTATACCTTCCAACGGCGTAACCCGCTGTGACTTAGACGTTTTGTTAGATCGAGTGACAAACCTGAGATATGGGTCGATATCAGTCGCGGGCCCCGAACGCATGGCTCGTTGTAGGCTTCCGGTCGCTGATCGGTGGGTTTACTCTATGTATCAAAGACGCGAGTTGACGAGCTCTTCATTTGGCGAAGTATAGTCAGGTCGTTTCCCTTCAATTGCATGTGCGCTCGTTCTCTATCTTCATAACCGACACAAAGGCAGCATGGCCAGTCAATTCAATGCCGCAATGCGGAGCGAAACGCATGACATCCCGATAATGCAATCGCTTTCTCGAAGCCATGGATGTGATATACACCCATGATTTCGTGCCATATCACGCCAAACCGATATCTATGACTGAGGTTCGACAATTAACACAGGTTGACACGCCTGCTCTGAAAAAAGATGCAAGCGGTGAAGTGGATGGACTCGGGTGGGTCGTATGGATATTTCTGCTTGGCAATTCGTCTATAATCTTATCTTTCTCCGTGCTCAAGCACCATACGGTGAAAAAAATCGAGAACGAAGAGAGTCGTATGGCATTCGCAACATTCAAAATGTATTTAAACCTCGCTGAGGAACGGCAAAACTCCATCCCTCCAATCGACTGCAAATCGATCCCCAGGTATTCACAATGTTGGCCTCAAAGAAATTCCTCTCTTCCATCCTTATCGCTGTTGCCTACTCGTCGGTCGTCTCTGCTTTCCAACCCAAGCAGGCCGAGAACAACCTCTCGACCCACCGCGTCCGCCACATCAGCCGGGATCTCAAGCTTGAGGTTTATCATCCTGAGTCAACATACGAGGTATTTGCATACTTTTTGTCGCGGGGATAAGTGCTGACGTGCTCGTTTATTCACCAGACATTCCACAATGGACTCGAGCGAGATCTGACGCTCGAAGCTCGTGGAATCCGTGACTTGAACGCGACGGCCATCGATTTCGTCAAGTCTCGTCTCGGCCTCGATGCCAAATCGATCGGTTTCCGAAGCGGGTACGCCGACAGAAACGAGAAGTTTGCTTACCTGAAGCAATTCCATGTATGTTTCCCCCCTTTTTTTTGTTGTAAGAAACAGAATTTGACGATGTAAATGATGTAGGATGGCATCCCCTTCATCAACGCTGTGGCCAACGTCGCCTGGAGGAATGATCAGGTCGTCGCTTTCGGGTCGTCCTTCTTCACACCCAGTAAGACTAGATTACCTTTTGGCGTGAATGGTCATTCATCTAACATGGTCTTTCAGAATCGATCGCCTCTTCCAAGCCCACCATCACCGCCAGCTCTGTTATCCCCAAGCTCGAAGCTGCCTTCAACGGAAAGTACAACAACTGGCCCACCTCGTTGCAGTACCTCGCACGCGCGGATGGCTCTGCCGCCCTCGTTCATGCTATTCAGATTCAGAACGAGGAGGTCAATAGCTGGGTTGAGGTTTACGTTGACGCCCACTCCGGAGAGATCCTCTCTCTCACTGATTACGTCGCTGAGGCTGGAGTAAGCTTCATCTGTGATTTATCACCACACCGAACTAACCCGATATCCCACAGTACAAGGTCCTCCCAATCACGAAGCGCTCTATCACAGAGGGTCTTGAATATCTCGTTGACCCTCAGGATCTGACGTCCTCACCATTGGGCTGGCATGCCGACAACTCGAACAATTACACCACGACCTCGTAAGCCTCATGTCCATTTCTATATATTATTCTCTTATCTTAGTCCATCATTTCTCAGTGGTAACAATGTGATCGCGTACAAATCTTCCACCAGCGGCGTCACCACCCAAAGCGCATCAGGTCTGGTTTTCAACTACACTTACGCGCCTGCCTCGGCGCCTACCGCTGCGTCGAACATTGACGCTGCGCGAACCAATGCGTTCTACATCATCAACTCCGTCCACGATCTGGCCTATCGCTATGGATTCACCGAGACGGCGTATAACTTCCAAAACTACAACTTTGGAAAGGGTGGTGCTCAGAACGACCGCGTCAAGATTTCCGTCCAGGATTCTTCTGGAACCAACAACGCCAACTTCGCCACCCCTGCCGATGGCCAGTCTGGAACATGCCGCATGTATATCTGGACACTCACCACAGTATGTTTTTTTTTTCCGAGTTGTGGTTGCGGCTTTTCTGATGTTATTGCAGCCCAACCGTGATGGTGCCCTCGAAAACGATATCGTCGTTCACGAGATGACCCACGGAATCACCAACCGCATGACCGGAGGTGGAACTGGTTCCTGCCTCCAATCCACCGAGGCGGGTGGAATGGGAGAAGGATGGTCTGATGCCATGGCCGAGTGCGTTTCTTCTCGTGTCCTTTTTCAATTATATCATCTCACACACGACGCTTTTCAGATGGACTGAACAAAAGTCTGGCACAATTACGGACTACGTTCTGGGAGACTACGTGACCAACAAGGCAGCTGGTATCCGCAGCTACCCCTACTCTACTAGCAAGTGAGTCTTCTTGCTACGTATTATCTCTGGACGGACGATTCTGATACTCTCTATTAAGGACTACCAACCCACTGACCTACGCATCCCTCCAAAAACTTACCGAGGTTCACAGCATCGGCGAAGTTTGGGCTAACATCCTCCACAATGTGTATGCCGCATTGGTCCAACAATACGGATGGTCGGCTACTGCGTTCACCAACCCTGATGGAAAGGAAGGAAACGTTGTTTTCCTCCACCTCTTCCTCGATGCCCTCCGTCTCCAACCTTGCAACCCTACATGTAAGAACCGTATTCTTCACTTCGTCGTCGCGTGCTTTCGTTACTAACTTTTGCTCCCTTTTCTTTTTGAACCAATAGTCCTCACTGCTCGCACTGCCTGGATCCAGGCCGACACCAATCGTTATGGAGGCGCCAACAAGTGCTTGCTCTGGAAAGCGTTCGCCAGCCGTGGACTCGGTGTCAACGCTGCCAACCACAAGGACGACAGCTCTGTTCCCTCTGGCTGCTAAATTATTTTGTTATCTTTTGTATTTTAGAATGACTGTATCAATGGCATTGAAAGGGATTTTTTGCATGAATAATTGGCCTTTGCTTTCGTACATACGACACAACTCAATTTCTCTTTCTTGGGCATTTTACTTGCCGAGGAGCTGGTAGAAATATTCCCACGTGAAGCCGACTTGTACCTGACAGCTCCCAAACGACGACTCAACTCAACGTTCAACGTTCAGCGCTCGTTCAGCGCTCAAAACTCCGGAAACGTCATCCTGGACGATGCCAATAGTAGAATCTCGTCGAAGTATCATGGGATTTCGATGAATTAATGACGGCAAACCGAAACGTCATGCATCGTCGTTGAAGAGCTTCAGCTGACGTCGACACACATTATGACGGTAAAAGGTGGCTTTTCCTCTTGTCAATCATGTTCTAATCTACTCTCCTCTCCGCAGCCTACGCTGATGGAATCGTTCTCGGCTTTCAGATCCTTTTCTCCACTTCCTTCCCTTCCCTTCTCTCCATTTTGATTCCAACGGTCGAAACCAGCAACTTAGTCACCCTAAATACCAAAGTGCATGGAGGCCACTCGGACTAGCACGGACTAGGGGTTTACGCAATCGAGATATCTTTGACTGCCCATTGTTGGATGTGACTAGTATGGAGATGCCATCATGAGCGTTGGGATGGGAAACCAAAAGACGCAACGGCCAGCTCAACCAACTCCCATTCGCGGAAGGGCCACCAGCGAATCAATCAACGTCTCACGAGACATCTGATTCTCCGACCTCAGTTTTTTCTGGCCCAGGCGAGCCACCAATAGGCATTGTACATTTTCAGACCGTCGTCTTGCCGGATGAGGCACCCCAATCAGGCCAGTCGACAAGTCGACCGTTCGCTGGCCTCTTGTGCTGTGGCCCTTTTTCGAGACGCGAGGAAGATAAAAGGGGACCGAAACTTGCATCAAAACCATCATTCCACCCCCCTTCCCACTTTGTGCACACCACAGAGATTTCGAATTGTCTTCCACATGCCCCGTTGTACGCGTATTAACCTCCAACATGGCCGTCTGGGATACAATATTACGATTAACCAAACGACTCCCATGTCCAGAGTTGTTCAGAGGTTGTTTCTGTCAATTTCTTCTTTCCGTCGTTGAACCAAAGATTTACCTCACAGTCAACAGACCCATATTAACACAACTACTATGTGATTCGCTGCAGCCATCCTTTTCCCTTCCCACTGCGCCAAGAACGAAATACAACACCCATTCATTCAAAGTCGCCTGGAACGGAAAATCCCTGAGGGAGCCTACATCCCCACCCCATGCGCCCGGACGACAAACTCAGCCATCACCCGCCCGGAAAGGCTTGAGACCAAAGCAGCGTTACTGGGCACTCACTCGCCGAAGCCCGCCCGCGCATTCAAGACGGCAGGGTTTCTGAAGAGCGAGTCCGCACCGAGTCCGAGTCGACCTGTTGATCTGGGGCTCGCTCTTCGAGTCGTTCCACAGCCCCGCCTATGATTCGGCGGCGTGGTAGTCGCTTACGGAACCTCTACGTGACGACGAACCTTTCCCCGTCTCTCCTACGCCCTCTCCCCTCGTCTTACCCGCCTGGCCATCCCAACCGCTCTCACTCTCAATACCATCCCTGGCATATACCCCTCAACGCCGTTGGATGTTGATAATGCGCACCGCGATCGGCTCTTTGGGTACATCTCATTGACGGCCTCCCGGGGATCCCAGAAGACTCGTCGGTTCGACCCCTTCGGCGACTACGACAACGATGAGTCGGAGCGTGCGTCCACCGTTTCAGACGCCTCCTTCTACTCCTTCGCCTCATCCCCCAGGTCTCCAGCATCCGACGAGGCTGAGTCGCCATCCACGTTCGACTCGGACTCGTTCGCCTTCTCCTCGCCCGCCACGAGTGCTGGAGAGGATGGGAGTCTCAATGCCGAGTCTCTCGCGCTCTTTCGCGAGGCGGTACGCCTCTCGAGTGTAGTTCTCGCCTTGGACAACAAGAAGGAGTGCATGGACAGCGCCGAGTGGAAGGATGAGATGGAGAGGGTGTTGGGCTTATGGAAAGGGTTATATTAACTGCAGGGTATTTTGCGGATGTCGAGTAATTATTTTCCTCCAGCTACATAGACATAATCATTTTTTTCGAATAATCATGCTGAAGTTCAAATGATATGTGATTTCAAGCTACTTAAATTCTACTTAAATCGACTTAAATGCATGAGCTGTAAGGAAGTCCGAAGAATCATTCAATCTAAATCCCGTTTAGGACAAGTTTAGGAAGAGCACATGGCGGTATATCGTGGTTTTTACTCTGTGGATTTCCAGCAGCGACTCGCTGAGCTTCTAAGCTCGAATCACTCACATTTCTACTTCGATGATGATGGATGGAAGGATTTTGCCCCTGACCAATGGTCCTCTCGCCATCCGGACGAGGTACTACCTTAGGCCGCATCTTCAAGCCAGCAATCGACGGACTGGGAGTAAATTGACCCCGCAGCGTCCTAAAGTCCCGTTATGGGGTGCTCCTGGGCTTTGTCTCTCGTACTGGTGGCGATTCCGCACTTCTGGAGAGAGGAGGCGCCTGGTTGATGTCCGAAGAGACAGTGGTGTGTGTTATTGTTCTTCTTGTGAGCTTCGTAGGCAGTGTTGTTGGCGATCTTTTTGAATAGGAATAACACCTTGTTTTCGATATTCCGACACCAAATTTGTTATTGTAGGCCTTATCTGACTTTAGAAAGCGTCGCCATGCCACACTACTTTTGTTGACAGTTGCAGAAAGCTGACCGTGCATTAAAAATTTGACCAGGACCCAGTACTCAGGATTTCTTGGAATCAAGAGGTACCGCCAATTCAAACTACCCCAGAGAGGAGCTTAGACGACCTGAGAGCGACCTTGGACCCAGGGATTCTGACAACAAGGCCAAAATAAGGCTTGTAAAGTTGTACATACGCTTGAGGCAAACAGGGAACAAAAGCCTGAGTGGCAAGATCGGCCCGGTCTCGTCGCCCTTACACACAAGTGTCCACAATAAACAGGTCACAACAATGACACTGCTGTACCTTACTACGTACAACAACAGGCTTGAAGCTCTTGAAGTTGAATATTTGAATCCTTTGTTCAAGTTGCGACGTTCAAGCTCAAGAGGGGTGCACTTTCTAAACCCTGGCAACTTCCAGCTTTTCTCCAATAATAACAATTCCCAAATGGTATGTCGCCAGTATGTTGTTGTTGTTCCCGATGAATTTGCCTGTCAAGTAGTCGTCGGAATTGACCTTAGGCTATGATCTATTTATTGTGTTTGTTGCCATTGTAGAGCCTCTGGTTCATTCAACACAATTGTGATTTTGTGGGTGGTTTCTCGAAAGCGAATCGATGTGGATTCTTCGTTGTCATGCACTGGCGTACCTATCTTATGTGCCGCCATAGTGAAGGAGGACTGCATATGCCTTCTATACGCGCAGAAGATAGGCTCCAGTTGGATTGAAAATACGATTTACAAGGTCAGTGTTCCAGTTTTGAGCATCTGACTTTGTATAATATT